>OZ023336.1:13352771-13555271 GCA_964007535.1 Brachyptera risi | reverse complement strand
CAATATTACTTGATGATAATCAAGTGATAAAAGACCTATTCAACTGAAAACAAATACAATGAATTAATATAGACCTTAGCCACGATGCTGTGACTATATAGGAATGAGAGAGGCTCATTTTCGTTACGTTTAACGTGGTGTACCATATGGGCTCTGAAACTTTCTTCACTCATTCAGCGCTGTTATAGAACAAGGGGCCTGTGATTATCAGCTCCGGGAATCCTCAATTCCGCAAAATCGAACTCTTCATGGAAAGATAACACAGTAAATATATTTCAAAATCTCTGGGTCACCACAATTCTCTGAAAAAATCTATAAAAAATCTGTTCATAGTGTCTCTAGCTCCTATGGATTGTTTTATTACAAAAACCATCAAACTTATATGTACTTTGCGAATCTATACTGAAAAGAATAATTAACAGTGGGTCGCATACCGTGTAAAGAGCTTCTCCTGATGTGGGACCGATGACGTAAGCAAAGCCATAAACCATCGTCAGTGCAGCCTTAACAAACAAACAAACAAACACATTCAGAACACGCCGATAGATAAGAAATTGACCCTTAACGCGACTGTCGATTGCAATAACATCCTAGGACTAGCCAGCTCCAGGCGACTTTTTAAATGTATTCTTATTTTTTTATTACACATCAAATCACACTTCATACATAATCCACATGAGTATTCGAGCTCCCATTGAGAACATCTCGTGAGTGTATCAGTAAGAATATCAGTGAGAATATATATCTTGATTGGTTTCTCGAGTTGTCCTTGCTTGAAGTCCGTGTGTAGGCTCCGATGCCACGCTAGTATTTCATTTCATTTCATCTCATTTTATTTTCGTTCAATGATGGATTTACAAGTTATCATTGAAAAAACAACGATAAATAGAATGCAGATCAAATGGATAGTCAGTTAAAAATACGTAATCTATAAAAATTATATCAAAATGAATAAATATAAGGTGAATGCTATTCTTTATAAAGGCCTATATTAGGCATCGCCAAGCCAATAAAGCAATGAGCAATAGACAATAGACAATAGAAATACATAGACAAGATATTTAAACTACAAAAGTATGCCATAAGAGTCATGTTGGAAAAACGGGGGCGAGATAGTTGCAGAGGACTCTTCAAGAATTTTAATATCATGACAATAACATCTGTTCACATATTAGAACTGGTCTGTTCTATCAAAATGAATTTTAGCATATTCGAAAGTAAAACTACCCATGAATACAGCACCCGCAATAAAAATAATCTTGTAACTTCTAGTCATAGCACTGCCCTTTATGAGTCGGGACTTGACCATAATGCTGTGCACATTTTTAATGCTCTTCCTAAAGAATTATCATGTATAGAATCTTTTAATCTTTTTAAAATTAATGTGAAGCGTTATCTGTTGGACAGGGAGTTTTATGATATTGATGAACTACTATTTAAGGCCTGAACATATTATCCTGACGAAACATAACTTGTAAATGAGTATTCTGTGAATAAACTATTATTATTATTATTATTATTATTATTACTCTCTTCCCTGTTTGTGGAATAACAATCTAGGAACGAGACAATTGGTTCTGTAATTCAATTGTTCAGTTCAGTTCATACTCCTCATATGCCTAGCTAAGGAATATGAGTATTTATGAATTACTCATCCGATTTTCCATCACCATTTCCTTATTTCATTATTCTGTGAAATAACTCAGCACAGGGTGTACAGCTACTGTCAGAAAACTCTACAGTTAAAAGGCTAGTACAAGTTACCAAGTGAAAAAACGCTTTCGAGGTAATAGATTTTCGGTGTGGGTCTATGATAGTTTTGGCGTATCAGAGGCAACCAAGAGAAGAACTGATGTCGGTCTGTGGTCAGAGATATAGACGTAGGTCGATGAGGATTTGTTTTGGTCGCCACGTTCCACCTATACCATGACACGTGTGATGACGACTACAATGGATGCGTAAGGGTGGTGTGTTCTGTTGGATGTGGAAGCTACTTACCTCGTTTAATCTGGTTTACAGCCTCTCATATTGAGGATATTTCAGCTAAATGAAGGTAAAAGATGGCGGAATCAACTGCAGCCATACTCGTAATTATTATAGAATTCGTACCAGAGAATCAGATCCTGTACCCCTCAGCCGATAGTGAACTATAATGAGGAACAGTACCATAATTAATTGGAGAATGTCCACGGAAATACTTTATTCACGTTTTTCAAGTTGATTTTTACAAATCATTGAAATTATCATGTTTTTTTCATTTCGCTTGAAAGTGAACAATTTGATTTCTATTCGATTCCATTCAAATTTTCACCCTTTCCATCATTCTATTCTTACTTTTCACTATTTTTCACACTCAAATACTATGATTAGAAGATATTTGATCAATTTTTGAAAACGAACAATTTGTAATTTTCGTTTCTGATCTCCATTATTTTTCATCCATTCAACGTTTTTCTCACGAGAATCAAATTCAAGCTTCATGATTTCCATTCCGGAATCGTTTCGCTGTTTGCAGAATATGTTTAATTTCAGAGTTAACTAGTAATTATCGTTCGATCATATAAAGGCCTACCATGTTTCGTTTCGTATATTCATAATTGTGTGTATTATAATTTCACTGGAGCTTTTTTTTCAATATGACATAGTCTAATCTGACACATTACGCTGGCAACACTGTGACTGAAAGTAACCAAAAACCAAGTCAACGTCGATCGAGTTCGTTTTGCTAGAAATGGACATTGCCCCGAGGATTTCATGGTTACACTACAGTGGCCGGGAAAACCACCTTTGACGGACTAACCCCCAGGTCGACTGACGAAAAGTGCGGTCGACCGAACTTGGCGGGCGAGTGTGGTCTCGGCCGGAGGACCCTCATCTTCCGCCAAGCCACAAATCTGACTTTTTCAAAGAGAGTGGGTCAGGCCACCCAAGAATCGTGGTCAGTGTTCCCGGCCGACGGGTGCTCATCTCCCGCCAAGCCACAAATCTGACTTTTTCAAAGAGAGTGGGTCAGGCCACCCAAGAATCGTGGTCAGTGTTCCCGGCCGACGGGTGCTCATCTTCCGCCAAGCCACAAATCTGACTTTTTCAAAGAGAGTGGGTCAGGCCACCCAAGAATCGTGGTCAGTGTTCCCGGCCGACGGGTGCTCATCTCCCGCCAAGCCACAAATCTGACTTTTTCAAAGAGAGTGGGTCAGGCCACCCAAGAATCGTGGTCAGTGTTCCCGGCCGACGGGTGCTCATCTCCCGCCAAGCCACAAATCTGACTTTTTCAAAGAGAGTGGGTCAGGCCACCCAAGAATCGTGGTCAGTGTTCCCGGCCGACGGGTGCTCATCTTCCGCCAAGCCACAAATCTGACTTTTTCAAAGAGAGTGGGTCAGGCCACCCAAGAATCGTGGTCAGTGTTCCCGGCCGACGGGTGCTCATCTTCCGCCAAGCCACAAATCTGACTTTTTCAACGAGAGTGGGTCAGGCCACCCAAGAATCGTGGTCAGTGTTCCCGGCCGGAGGACCCTCATCTTCCGCCAAGCCACAAATCTGACTTTTTCAAAGAGAGTGGGTCAGGCCACCCAAGAATCGTGGTCAGTGTTCCCGGCCGACGGGTGCTCATCTTCCGCCAAGCCACAAATCTGACTTTTTCAAAGAGAGTGGGTCAGGCCACCCAAGAATCGTGGTCAGTGGTCTCGGCCGGAGGACCCTCATCTTCCGCCAAGCCACAAATCTGACTTTTTCAAAGAGAGTGGGTCAGGCCACCCAAGAATCGTGGTCAGTGGTCTCGGCCGGAGGACCCTCATCTTCCGCCAAGCCACAAATCTGACTTTTTCAAAGAGAGTGGGTCAGGCCACCCAAGAATCGTGGTCAGTGTTCCCGGCCGACGGGTGCTCATCTTCCGCCAAGCCACAAATCTGACTTTTTCAAAGAGAGTGGGTCAGGCCACCCAAGAATCGTGGTCAGTGTTCCCGGCCGACGGGTGCTCATCTTCCGCCAAGCCACAAATCTGACTTTTTCAAAGAGAGTGGGTCAGGCCACCCAAGAATCGTGGTCAGTGGTCTCGGCCGGAGGACCCTCATCTTCCGCCAAGCCACAAATCTGACTTTTTCAAAGAGAGTGGGTCAGGCCACCCAAGAATCGTGGTCAGTGTTCCCGGCCGACGGGTGCTCATCTTCCGCCAAGCCACAAATCTGACTTTTTCAAAGAGAGTGGGTCAGGCCACCCAAGAATCGTGGTCAGTGTTCCCGGCCGGAGGACCCTCATCTTCCGCCAAAACAAAATCAGACTTTTTGAAAAGACGTGTTTTGATATTGCCATTCTCCCAAGAATCGGGTTGAGGGTGCAAGATCGAACCTCGAAAAATGGTAAAATCGGACAAAAATAGTCTATTACTGAAGGTGACTCACGAACGCTGAGGCCACTGAGTTCGGGAATACTGCTGCAAGAAGCGACATCGACGTCGTCATGGCGGCGTACGTCCCCAGAGCTTGAACTATTCGGACAGCGAACGATAAGCCTATGAAGAGGTCGTGGCCATCAATGCCATCCAATAACCTACAAACGAACAACAATTATTATCATTTCTCAAAATTGAATTCGTGTATATTTTCACCACGAGTGATACCAACATAATTCATCATAATATGAAGAAGTTCTACCGACTTTTTTTGTTTTCATTGGGCAAATACACTGATACAGAAAGAAAAACACAATATCAATCGAAAACATTGTGTGATTTGTAACATTCTACCGACAAAATGTAAAGCATCTTCGATTACTATTGATTTTCAGCAATCAATTTACATAAAGTGGCGAGAGAAAAATGAACAGTTGTACAAGATTGTAAAAAGTATATATATTTTCCATACTAACTTTATATTAACATGGACGGTATTTGTGGTTTCTTGCGGCCGGTTCAGAGTCGAAGGTCCCGATTGCCTGTCACGATTCAGCGGATTCCCTTGTGAACTAGATGTAGATAAGAGCGACTACGGTACCGATGACATTGTTGATCGTTTGTAGTTCGATATAAAAGCTTTAATTGCGCTACGAGCAATCGGGATCTCGGAAATATCCCGCTCTGAAGACACGAGTCGGTACACCTTCTCTATATCATGACAAAGTATGTTGGCATCACTACATCGTGATTTCACTTTTCTCATGAATTATTCCGAGTATTTTGTTGACATTCATCAATGCTTTTATCATTCCTCATATCCAATACCATCCAATATTATCTAATATCATCCAATGCCATCCAATACCTTTCAATACCATCCAATACATTCCATCTTCAGCCTTCATTGGGGAACGGTAATTCTAAACTTAGAGACAATTATGTTCCGAAAAAAATATCATTAATGAAATTATAAAATGGAATGTTGTGAAAATAGTTTGACTTGGCACATTCGTGATATCACTCCTTTCCAGGGCCCAGATTCACAAATAATTTTATCTCTTAACCCGTTCTAAGTTAAAATAGTTTTAGGAGTTATCACCAGACTTGGTTATAACTCGTAGTCACGAAAAAGTTTAAACAACAGTTTTAAGAATAGTTGGTGATGGAGTTATCACCGGCCCCGAGTGGTTTTAGTGAAGATAAAACACTCACCTCGCAATTGATTTCGATGATTTTGGAGATTTGGCTCACTCAAATTCAATTAGTACATATTTAGAAGATTGAAAATAAAAATCCAGAGAGGTTGGGAGTAAAGAAACGATCCGAATTACGATTATCATACTCAATATTCAATCTTAACCCCACATTTGGGAATCTCGTCTGACAGCTGACAGAATTAGCGGATAACAAAATGCAAAGCCTTCTTGAAGCTCAACAACAAAAAGATTCACAACAATTAGAAAACAACAAACTTGAAAGTATATACAGCATTTTATGCATTCATTTTGATTTTAAATATTATCTAGCTGTAGGAAACAAGTAATTTATGTTCATATCAAGTTATTACAAACTAATTGACATCCCGCTCTTTGCTCACATTGGTTGACAGTCGAAAACAATGACGTCACACGGCAACGGCACGGACAGTTGGGGCAAAAGTTAACACCACGGAAAAATTCTCTTAAAATTCTTCGTGAATAAGGAATAGGGATAAAACCGTGATATAGTTAGAACGTGATATCTCTGTTTTAACTTAGAACGGGTTAAGCGCTAAAATGTTTCAAGATAAAATTCTTTGTGAATCTGGGCCCAGGGCTAATAAATTTTCACAAATCGAGGTGAAATTGATCTTCTCGAAACACTGAACAATCGATATTACTTCAGGTCTCGTTGTTAAGAAGAATAAACATGTATTGATTGAGTGAATTACCATTAATGAAAAGTAACCAGGGAAAGTCACAAGTGAATCTGTTCAATTATCGTTCAAACAACCTAATTATCATTCGTATGACCTCATTTTGAGAGAAAAAACGATCATCGGTTTTATTTTCTTCTAGAGAATACAACAATCGATAATCACTGAGCACTATTATAGACCATCTCAAACCATCTTACTCGTGAAATTGAATCATGATCATATGCCCAAGATAGGAAATCTCACCCGAATAACACCGAGTGGAGGGATGCTACAAACAAACCAACAACTTGGAGGTTCTTCGCACCAATGGAATCTATCTGCAATACAAAACAGAACAATTAGAGCTCAATTAGAGTCTCTCATCAGTCACACACGCTTGCGTTCAAGTCCCTTGAGCTAGCAAAAAGACATAAGGGAGACTATATCATCTATTTTTTCAATTTATATCAGGGTCAAAGATGTAGGCCCACTATACCGCACTGTACTGTACGTATTACGGTCTATCGGCGTCAGTGGTAGATATATCAGATGATGGTATGATAATATGAGATGAGAGGTTGTTTTATGATGCGTATTTTCGATAGTGGGAAGATATAGGTCATGGCCTGTTATCAAAACCTGAACGACAGAGGAAATCACTTGAAACCCCTGTCAGCAGGGGTTGGGGAGCCGGGGGGCTCAGGGTCGACTGACCCCCCCCCCCAATAATCATGTGATAGTCCTAACCATGATAAAAAAAACCATGACAATCTCTACGCCTTGACATAATGTTGGGATTCCGTCGCCTATGCCGGCATGTCAGGATAGTCAACCATGGCAGGAATCGAAATTCGGTTTCCTGAATGACGGTTCAGTGTGCTAGCCACTCGACCGCTCGTCTCGGATAGACTATCTTGAGACTGAAACGACAGTTTACACATGGGTAGCACTTTCAAATGATCACGAGGATGATTAGTAACAATTGAATAATGTTTTTTTTATTCATTCACAATGTTTATTCCATACACAAGAGACCAAAAGATTGGGGTTATATATATATATATATATATATATATATATATATATATATATATATATATATATATATATATATATATATATATATATATATATATATATATATATATATATATATATATATATAAATATATAAATATATATATATATATATATATATATAAATATATATATATGAATATATATATGAATATATATATATATATATATATATATATATATATAAATATTTATATATATATATATATATATATATATATATATATATATATATTTATATATATATATATATATATATATATATATATATATATATATATATATATATATATATATATGGATATATATATATATATATATATATATATATATATATATATATATATATATATATATATATATATATATATATATATATATAAATATTCATAGGCCTATATATATTCATTCATAAATATGTGTATACGGTATCGGATGTAATTTAGGATGCAGTTGATTATTACTTGTTCAACGTCCACCAACAGTCAAGTTATACGGGAGTACGAATGAACAGGTGATACTGAAATCATGAAGAGTGATGGTGAGTGAATGTACGTTCACATCAACTCACGCCCAACGGTGACTTCATCAGTTTCTAATGCGGTGCTTCAGCTAACCGAGGCACGGAGAGCGGCATGTAAAGTCTGTCTCTATGAGGTTTGAACTTTGGAGATTCACTCATCGAACAATGAGTTTATAGCGTTTTCCCGGTGTTATTGATCTGAGATTAAACAACTCACGTATTTGCCGAATATTGGGCTGCTGATGAAGGCTGTGAGTTCATAGATCCCGATTACGAGGCCGTACTCAGTGGCGGTGGCGCCTTTACTCTCGGCCTGAAATACACATGCAAACAAATATATTTCCATTCATTCCATGTATACTATTCTCGACGACGCACTGTGATGATAACTGAGATCTATTGACATCTGAATCTGATGAATGGTGGATGAGAAGTTGAGTTGGTGATAGGAAGGTTTCTGAAGTAATGGAAAATCAGCGGTTTCGGCCTACCATTGTAGGAACCAATCCGACAGTTCCAGCAATACAATCACGTGTTCTTACTGATTACTTGTTAGTATTTCTATGTTGTCGAGTTCAGCTAATGATGATAAAAAAACAATATAGATTTGTGTGTTGTTACCAACCAGCATTTGAAATGTTTCAATCAATATGAAAAGTTGACACAGAATCAATGTTTTTCAATTAAGCTCAAGGGTAGAAATGAAATAGGAATTAAGAGAAGGATGTTAGGATGGGGCATCACAAGGCCAACCCAAGGCGAGGACATTCTCAATAACTTCTCTTTCAATAAGAAAATGCTTCCATTTATCATTCAGTTTACATGTCTACATAATCTAACTACAGTTACGGGTAGCAAGTCAATGGTCTGAATGTGGATAATTCTGATAGCATCTATCCTTGTTGCAGTACGTGTGGTGCTTATTTTAGTTCATCAAGTCCCTTCACATTACATATTTTACCACCCATGTTTCATCAGTTTCAGTTCGAAAAAATGCCATGAGGAAAAATGCTTCTGAAAGACTGAAACTGAAGATTAGCAAGAGATTGTTCTCTGGCTGAGGCGGACCAAGCTGAAGAACACGTCGTGTCGCGCCTCGAAGAGTCTGTGGTGGATCACTCCAATATGATGCATGAGCATGACTCAAGAAGTTGTAATACCATGCCCTCATAGTGGAGAGAGAAAATAAAACCTCTACTGAAAAATACATATTTCATACTGGGTATGGACTCTACAATAACTTACCAGTACTAAGTGAGTGGGATTTTTTTATAAATATATAAATTGGGTTTAACGACGCACTGTAATGATGACTAAGATCTATTGGCGTCGGATGGATGATTATTGAGATGATGGGATGGTGAGACGAAGGTTTTTTCATGGGTAGTGAAAAGGATAGTGGGAAGGAAGCGGTCGTGGCCTATATAGTCGGAACCATCCCGGCATAATTAAGCCTAGACCACAGAGGGAAACCACGAAAAAAAACCTGTAAAGATGGACGGTAGCGAGGATCAAACCAGGTCCGACATGCCCACTACCTCCGGGGTCACATGGAGCAAGTGCGATAACCACTCAGCTAAATGTGCCGGTGAAATAATTGTATTCAGTATAAAAGAGAGTGTATTGTTTATGGTAAACAAGAATTTCCATTGTGAGTTGTGTATGATTATCAGTTTCATTATCTTGTATTGATATTGTGTTATATAAATGTATGTAATCTAAATAGCTTGACGCTGAATGAATAAATATATAATATATAATATATAATATATAATATATAATATATAATATATAATATATAATATATAATATATAATATATAATATATAATATATAATATATAATATATAATATATAATATACAATATATAATATATAATATATATGAAGACCGGCGAGACTCGTAGGAAAGAGCAGCAAGTTGACAGAGAAGCCACAGGTGGCAGCTCGGCTGATGACGACAGCGATTAACCAAATCTCAACATTAGTGGTGATTCAGATAATTCTCAGCTACCATGTTGACTGATGAGATTCATGACTGGATAATAATATTGTGAGCGTTTAAATACAGCTTCACGTGTTTTCTCAATGAATTATGACCAAAGTTTCTTTAGGCCTACTATTACACTTTTATGGTGATGAAGAGTTATGTCAATCATTTGTCATATTATCAGTAACATCGACTCCGACTGAGTTTTCAATCAAGTCATAGAATCTCAGCTCGGATCGCAAATCTCTTTACAATAACTTTTTGTTAACATACACATAAACGTAATATAACTTTTCACATTTTGATTTTTCTTGTCGACTTGATATTAATGACGAAACTTTTAGCATAGTGGTGAATTAAAACTTCTGCTTCGTGCTGAAAAACACGCCATACACGATCAACATTGACCCGTCAACGTGTTGACTCGACATATTGACAGCTAGTAGATAACCCGTATTTCTGATCTTGCCCATACACGACGGAAATATGTTGATGGCTGCCGTCAACATATTGCCGAGAATCGAACATGCTCTATTATCTCATCAATATGTGATGTCAACATGTTGACAGGTAATGTTGATCGTGTATGCCGTGTTTAAGTGCAACATGCTTCGAGCAACAGCTATAGTATGTGCTCAGCGCACGAATACATCTACTGTTGAGCGCTTTGACGCCGCCAAGCTTCAGATTGTGGTTATGTTACCACGGAAAACTCCCAGCAAATATCTCCTATACTAAATTTTATGTGCTTCTCAATATTGTTGAAACATTAATTACTTGAATAACAATGCTGAAAACTGATATAATATCTCCTGCAGACTTAACAACCTCAAAATGCAAACGTTCTAACTCCACTTTTAGACTTTTCGGGGTTAATTTTTTCAAATTTACATTCACTATTCAATTGTTCTATCTCCAGAGTTTGAAACGTGTAGCGTGCGCCATCTATTGGATAATTGACTGAACACATTTGTTATATCCATATTCTATGTACAATTCCCAATTTTAACCTTTATCTCAGCACGTCGAAAATGGAGTTGCACTGTTTGCATTCTGAGGCTGCGACTTTTTTGTGAATAGCAGTTGACAATTAATTATGCCTGACATTCAGACATGTGAACGAGACTCATTATTGAGATGTGGACCACAGCGTTTGAAGCAAGTGGACTAATTGAACATGACCCATCTCAGCACGCCTAGCAAGTGTTTATGCAACCGGGAGAAACTCGTTCTCTGATTGGTCCATGCACATTGCAAGCTGCTTGAAGAATGTTGCGCGTAGCACAAAGCGAACAAGTAAACGTACCTCAAGTTGTACCAGAAGTGCTGGTAATATCCAGAAGACACGAATCGTAGCAGAGAATTCCGATTCTCGTCCATGTTTATACGGCCATCTGCTTTTACGGAAGTTGCACATATTTTGTTGATCTCTAACTTTTTTTGTCACTTTCAATACTATTTGTTACTATTTCATGAAGTTGTTCCGATACCTTGTCCAGAGTTTGTACCAGGCCTGTATGGATTCTATGCCGAAAGCTTCAGAATTTATGCTGATCAATTCTAGGAAAGAATCGATTTTAAAAAGATGATTTTGTGCTGACAGTAGAGAGGCTGCGTGAACATGGCCTCTCGTGTTTTCGTGTTTTGTAGATCGATTTTCTCGGAAAATTAGCCAGCACATATTCTAAAACTCTCGGCATAAAATCTAGAGGCCTGGTACAAACTCTCAACAAAGTTTCAGAGTCGTGCTGACTTCGGGGGAAGCCAGGTCCACGGACCGGTTCTCCATAATCCCATAATCCCACCATTATGGTACGCCATAATCCTGAGTTCGATTCCCACCGTGAGCTTATTATTTTTCTCTGCTCAATTTTAAATAAATGGTTTTGACTAAAGGTAATGGGATTTGTTGATTTTTTCCATCTACCGATATTGTTCGGTGATCGATGTTGGAATTATCCCCCATGACGAGCTGAAACGCGCGAAAACGAGGAATGCAAAACGTCTGTGATTGGTTCTGGGATTGTGGCTTACACTGTGAAATTCCTGTCTTGACCCTCTCGTAGGAGGATTTGTCAACAGTACCAAGAATTATTTGTACTGAAAATCAACTGACCCCAAAAAAATGTACTGATAACCGACCGTGCCAAAAACTAATTGACCTAAAAAACCCGACTGACCGGAACCTCTTTTTTTTGATCAACCTGAACAAAAATGAAATTGAGAGGTTTGGCTTCTCCCCTTCACAGTTGAATTGTTACCACCCATTAAATTTTCCACACGCTTTCAGTGATGGTTAAGATTAGATGGGTGAAGCTTATGTCGAATGAAATTTCTGGAGGAGACGAGTCTAACATCCCACTTCAACCTCTTGACAGGTTGCTCAAGAAGTAGATGTTTAGATCAGTTGGGTTTCATTCCAGTTAATTTTGTAGGTAAGTTGATTTTTAGGTCAGTTGATTTTGAGGTCAGTTAGTGCCTTCTCGCTGTGTAACTACTCACCTCGTGCGGATAAAACGGTGCTTGGAAAGAGATGCAGATGCCAGCCGCCAGGTCGACTCCACCAACAGAGATCATCGTTATCCATTGAGCCTTCGTGAAACGCGGTAAAGTGATCATTGTTGCCCTGTGGTATACCCACCAGCTGGAACACATTCCACATCTCGTATTCATTCATTCATAACGGGTTCAACCAAGATCTATAGTCGTAGGATGAATGATTAATGAGCTGATGGGATGATGAGATGAAGCTTTCTTATAGGTACTGGGCAGGATAGTGGGCAAAAAACGGGAGTGGCCTACTTCTGGGAATCATCCTAGCATAGCCCTAGAGTCCTAGACTACAGAGGAAAACCACAAAAAAATGTGAAGATGGACGGTGGCGGGGATTGAACTTTGTCCCGACATTCCCCTCATCGTCTCGATCAAATGAAGCGTGCGCGTTAGCCACTGCACTGCATGTGCAGATAAAATTCTATCAAATCATGGTTACGATATTAGATGTGATTATATCAGATACTAAGTAATGATAAGTCATAAGGCGTAACAGTTTTTTCCAAGTTAGTTAATGCTAGAATTATATTGAATATGAAGTTGCATGGTGAGATTAGGAAGAGTGAATTGATTTGGGCCCGGATCACAGCTCTATGAATACGAACTGATACAATTCCTGATACAGACTCTCTCTAAGGCTAAGAAACACGAGTGTGAATCAAATGTTGGTTCTTCCAGATTTGCGTGGTGATTGAAGTTCAAATTATATTGTGATTCTTATTATTGTGACCCTCGACGTTTACTCGGTCGAATGGTGTACTGTTTCTCAATTTGTGCGAGATATCTTCGACATCGACTTCAATGTAGACAGAAGAAATTCTTCTCGGAAAAAAGTTACGTAAAATACGTATTCTAGCTTCTCTATTTTCATGATGAGGTTAGGAAGGATATAATTTCAACGATGCCTTGAATGCGTAGTGCAATATATAATGGCCCGTTCACACGAGGCACGATCGTGCCAATCCTTCGTTGTCGAGCAATGAAACACCTCGTGTGAACGCGTCAAGGTCAACACTGCGTGCCTGAATCACGTCAAATTTCGGATGGACAGGAGCTCTATATTTCAATCCTATCGTGTTGGTTCATGCATGACTGACCAATAGGAGAACTTTTTTACAGGCGCTAAATGACCTCGCTGTCGATGCGCCTTAAAACTCTAATATTCATTCATTCAACAGTATTTTCGATTCGAGTGATCGATAATCACTACAGAGCAGATCGATTGAATCTGACCGCCTAGACAGAATTTTCTATTGGTCCATTTATCACGTGGCTGTGACTTTCCAGCAACGCAATGCGTGGTGCCAAACGTGTGTGAATGCCCCAAAGCTCGCATTGTATTGCTCGACATCATAGGATAGACACGATCGTGCCTCGTGTGAACAGGCCATAAGATATTGATGTAATTTGTACCGCGATAATAAACAAGACATTTGTAGTTTTTAGCGCATGAGCAGTTGTACAGCTCTGGAACCTTTGTGTTGTCTGTCGGTGGGATGGATTACATCCAGAATACGACACAGAGAAGAGATCACTGAGGTATATCAGGCGTGCCTGTATTCCTGTCCGACAGTAAAATACCTGCGTAGGCTACAAGAAAGGAACAAACTGACACTCCCTCCTCTCTACCCCCACGCCGTCATTCATCAATTATCCCCAGTTAGACAAATTCACGGTTTCTAATATTTTTTTAACCATATTTGAATGACCGGAGGTGATGGTGATAAGAACTTAAATTTGTTAAAAACAGTACACTATTTTTCCTCATCAAATTGGCTTTAAGATCGGATCGACACAATCTAATATCTCAGAAATATAATTCAATAAATGAGGACAATTAAATGAAGGCTCAAAAAATACGAATGTTGAAAGTGTGAAATTAAAATGATCGCAAATTTCAAAATAGATGATGAAGTCATTGCTTGAGAAATACAATCAATAAATTGACACTTTCATTAAATCATATTAGAAACATAACATATGTATCGTATATTTTTTCACATATGAATGGATGAAGTTACCATTAACTTACCGACAACAGTCCAGACAAGTAGGGCGTTATTCACTCACTCTACCAACCCTGATTCAATGACCTAGACTTGCTTCTAATGGTCACAGGTCTATTCCCAGCTCTCTGATTATGCATTATGAACATAATGTCCGATTGCATGTTCATTTGGAAAGGCTCTTCGTGTTGAAGGTAATTATATTAAAACAACAATAAATCATGTCGAACCGTAAGTGGGTGACCTGAGCAACATCGATAGCCAATATTCTAATCATCGCTCGCATTATCCATCCTTTTTAATTCGCATGCCGTGCAACAGGTCGAGATGATTAATGAGAGTGATATCGAAACAACGCTTATGAAAGATAAAAGATATAGTTATAATTATTTATTCTGAACTTAGTTCAGTCCTTTTGATTGGATGTCAAATATACTTTAAACTAAATAAATTTAACTACCTCACCCACTATTCGTTGTGTGGTTATTATAATCATCACTTTGTGGCAAGTGAATTTTCATTTACAGGCCTTTCTGTTTGTTTGTTTCATATCATTTTCAGGTCAATTCGGTTCTTTTCAAATTATTTCATTTCATTCAGTATATTTCTACGTGTTGAAATGCAATGTTGTTTTCCTATGTTATGAGGCCATGTAATTTAATATAGTGAGAAAAATATGATGTTTTGATACAAAGTATATTCCATCATAAAATGTTGCAATATTACGATATTGGAAGAAACTACGCATAAACAAAATGCTATTTTTGGGGGGGGGGGGGGGAGGGGGTGCGGGGTTTCAGGATTGCCTTATCATGTATTTTCTAATTCTTCTAGATTCCGGCATTTGAAAGTAATTCAACCTTCGACCTTCCTGATAGTGCCCACGGTCTCCCGGATGATATCACGACGTACGGCGTCGTGTCCGGATTGTGGTCGTCGGCGTTTGCCTTGGGCGCCTTCATCGGACCCTCGGTCGCCGGCGCGCTGTTTGATTGGGTCGGCTTCAGGCAAGGAACTCTGTTCGTCATCGCTGCTCAGAGCATTGTGGTGAGCGGACACAGGCACGGTCTACTGGCTGGATACACGACACACGTGATACTGTCATTGATGACGATATCAGCCGATCATTATTCATAATAATAGTCCAGAGTTAGAATCATTGTACATGAGTAAGTAACAATGATTCCATTTTCAAATATCTAGAGCACATGTGAGTCGATTTAGTTAAATATCAATTCCTCGATCACTTTTGGACAGTAAGAGATACCAACATTCTGATGAAGAAGAAATGCAGCTCGCTTGGAAATGTTTGAAATGATGTGATAAACAATGTTATCAACTAGCGTTTCATTCCTCCGGGTATTGGCACCTATGAGCACATTCTTGCTTGTGAAAGAGATCCATAAAAACTACATTGAGATTCTTCCATTCAGTATTGTAGGAGAAGTAGTTGAAAATCATGAAATACTCATTTCGAAAATGATCGATGTAGCACCTGAGATTTTTTTCATCTGGCTTATTCAATGTGTCAAACTATCTCCAGGCCAATAAATAACAATATGTATATTCAGCTGAAACAAGTGACAGTTCTATAACCTGGGGCCAACGCTATCAAATATTACATTTTCTCTACTTGAGGTTGTGAAGTGGTGTGGTCACGAACACATTTCCTCAGTAGATGATTCATTGATTGGGTTATTGAGAATATCAGGTGAAAGAACTGATCTATGAACACAATGGTACTCATTACTCACAGGACCTAGGCCCAGTTTCATTCTTTCATTGTGGTCGTTCATTGTCAATGCTACAATAAAACACTGCGCCAATCACAGAACCGAAAATGTATGGTAGCTGGAATT
Organism: Brachyptera risi; assembly: GCA_964007535.1. Classification (NCBI taxonomy): domain Eukaryota; kingdom Metazoa; phylum Arthropoda; class Insecta; order Plecoptera; family Taeniopterygidae; genus Brachyptera; species Brachyptera risi. The sequence goes on along the minus strand of OZ023336.1, from coordinate 13,538,975 downwards.
ATTGATCGAGGAAATTATTTTGATCGCCTTCCTGTGAAACGGCTTTTCCGATTCATCTTGAAAATTGAATGATGCGTCCAATCGTTTCGTTCACATTTGAAGAGAATTTGGATTACTGTTTATATTTCACAAAGATCTAACTCCAACAAGTCTGGCTGTCTCCAAAGTCTCATCTCGATCGAACGAACTGTCAGCCCTCCACAGATCACAGCTGATAGAATCAACTGATGGACTGTTGTTGTATGTATGTTTGTTGTTCAAATCTTTCAAGTGGTTTGTCTTATTTGTATAATAATATAGAATGAAGAAATACATGGTGAAACCCTGTACAATTGACCATTTTTGAAATGAATGAGCCATCTAGCGGCGATCGTTCGAACTAGGACGGGATTTTATTACCCGAGTTCGAAAGTCCTATGCTGCCAATGCTATGTAGCACGTTTGATTTATTTTATTGTGCGTTACAGTGAACGTGATAAGATATAATATGATGGTAGTTTCAACATTTATATGTTTACTATATACTGAGAGATTTACACACTGTCAGAGTGAGTAAGATGAGAGATAATGCAACTTATTTATCTTGATGTTTTGCCTTTAATCCTGTGTATAAGAAGGCCGACTTTTTGAACAGTACTTAAACTCCCAGAATGCAATACCAGCGACCTCGGCTGCTAGGAGGCGTGACGCGCCTGCGCATTGAATTATGAAAATGGTCTATTGTAACGTATTGATTTGTTTTAATTGATGAGACTTCCAAAGTATTCGAAGAACTTATCTTATTGAACCTTCCCTTCTGAGCTGTGAGAAATGAGATACATAGGAACAAGCAGTCAAACTTCAACCCTACACATGCAGATCAAACTTATACCAGCGAGAATTTCCTAGCAAGTCAATATATCTATTAATGAAATTGAAAGTGACCAATGAGAGCGCAAGATGTGTGTCACGTTACGCAGTTACCGACTCGAGCTGAGATATAATATAGTGTGTACGTTTAGCAGTTCCACTATCGTCCATCGGTCCAGCATGCTCGAGGTCCATGGTTCGATTACCGTGGGGGTGACTTTCTTTTTGAACAACAAATCACTATCAAATATCGGTTCGAGCGCAAGGTTGGAAAGAAGGTTCGTTTTTTTCTCAATTTGACCACAGAAACAAATTTATCAACACAAATATTAGAACTCCCAACTTTTGGTTTTAATTCCATATGAAAATCGACCAACAGAAAAAATTCTCGATCACAGCCGAGCTTACCCGAACGTTTGAAATGAAGCTCGTGGAATGAGCTCATTTCGCTCACCATGTGCAATTGTCTCTCTATTTGAACCCCTTTTGTAGATTTTGAGGATGATTACGTTTCTGTATGGAGCGCCAACAGCCACCGCCAACACCGCCAATACCGTCAACACCGACTTCACCGTCAACACTGACTTCACCGTCAACACCAACTTCACCCTCAGCACCGACTTCACCGTCAACACCGACTCCACCGTCAACATTGACTTCACCATCAACACCAACTTCACCCTCAACACCGACTTCACCGGGAACACCGACTCCGCCGTCAACATTTCACCATTAATAACCAACTATATGCAGTCCTGGTAGCTCAGTCAGCTGGGGCACTGCTTCAGAAAATGAAGTCACAGTTGGGCGTGAGTTCGAGTACCGCAGAAGGCATGGGTTTTTGTGAACGTCCTCTGACTTATGATTCCGCCCTAGTTTCATATAATCACCTTCCATACCCCCATATAACCTAGCTGTTGGATGGGGTCGTTCAGCCAACAATAATAGTTATCACCAACTGCATCGAACTGCATTTCATCTCATAGCCGAGATGCATTGATTGGTTCACAAGGAGAGAACTAATCCATGAGATGGGAATAGCAAGAATGCATTCATTTGTGTCTTTATTTATAACAATAATAAACATCATGTTCAATATATTTTTCACATTTCATCAAATTAACATCATATTGTTTCTATAGTCTTCAATTTTCACATACAAATATTCATTTATTACGTTTTTCTGAATTCACAATGTCTTAATAATTATTCTAAACTAAAGGTACATATAAATTATACTAATCACAAGAGCCAGTGTGAGTAGTTCAAAGAGAGGACAATTGCAGAGTCAGTGGAACAAGACACTGTTGTATCGACCGTCACAATACTATACTGAATGACTTATAGATGTCGCCATGGTCGTCGTAGTTCACGCTATTCTAGTTAGGTTACGCTGTCCATGAAGCCTCTAGTTTCTAAGCTTCCGTAGCTAGCGCTGTAGGGACCTGTAAGTAACAAATGTTATCAGAATCAGATACTTCCATATTGCACTTGATTTGCTCGCAAATTCATCAATTTCAATGTGTTCTTTTCAATTTTTGCTTGAGTGCATCCAAATGTGTATTGAAGGGTGAAACGGATCTAGCAGATGAAGGCTAATTGATATTCACCCTTCAATGTCTTCCTCGAAATGCAGATTGAATTCAAGAATGGATAAGATCAAATGAGTTACGCACACAGCTACAAGCTCTAGGAGCCACAAACTTGGTCAAATTGATGCAAATACTTCTAGTTCAAGCCAACCAATGTAATTGTCTACGTTACCCCACTGATGAGAATTGCGAATTGGGAATTTGAGAAATCAGCCGTCGAGAAGGCGCAGGCCCTCAAGATTCAACGCCACGAACCCTCACGCTAGCAATTCTTGAGATATTTTCAAATGCATTCTTTTATTTTTAATGATTCTAGAAAATCCCGAGCCGTTGAGCGTCTTCCAAAAATACTAATACGCCTAATCACTAATAATATATGGGCCTAGTATATATAATATAATTTTTAATAATATCGATTCTAATAATAATCAAGGAGGGAGATTCACTCGAATAGAAAGTTTGGAGAGAAAATAATAATGTTCAGGTTCTTCAAATGGTAAATACTGGATATCAGTGTTGGCATGGACTTGAATTTATATTTCCCTCACCCAAATTGAGAATATGATCTATTTAAAAGTTATGAGCCAGCGAGTTCAATACTTTTTCTTAACGCACTCATGCGTGCAGAATTTCTAAACCTGTATGCTCCATTATCTGTGGATCATATCTCATATCTCACCTGCGAGAACTTTACCAGCCTCCTTTCTGTGCCAAGTTCCCAGTCGGTTCTTATAACTGTTTGTCGCAATGAGCCCGCTCATTCCCGGCGGCCTCTCGATCGAAATTCCTGACGCCAGACTCCGACCGTTGCTGACACCACCGTTGCTATGGCCGTTGCTAAGGTTACCGTTAAGTAAATGGTTGTCCGAAGTGGAGGCGGTGAGCCCTATTTTGGCGTCATCTTCGTTCTGCTTGAAGACGGGTTTACGTTGTGAACAGCAGAGGAACACGAGAACGATGATGCCCTGGGGACAGATACGTTGATGAGTGTTTGAAATTGTGGACTCGGGCTGATTTTGCTGAGTATTGTTTGTACGCGCTTCACGGGTTGGACGAATTGAGTGTTTTATGTTATGTAGTTTCTTAACTTTGAACCTACTCCGAATGGCATGTATAGTTCAAGAGAACTTTCTGTTCGGTGAAGTGAATCTTATCAGATCGTCAAATAATCAATTGTGATATCCTATGTGGATATCATGACGGCAATCTGTTTGAACGTTATTCTTCAATAGTTTAGTGAACCAGTGAACACTCTCATATATTTCCAAGTTTTGTATGAAACTAGTGACCTGTTTTGGGGGAATTCAATCAAAATATTATATTTATATCAGTGTTTAAAATGACTTTCACCATGTTGTGCCGTTGTTATGGCCACATCTGGAAAATACCACATGCCGATGATGATTTTGTCCATTTCTGACGATATTTTTCCAGCACATTTCTTATTTCTATCACAACTAGAGCTACATGGACTTTTATGTTGCGAATTCGATCCCGCATGCGGGAGCGGGATGGTGCGACGTGAATTTGGAAGTTTAAACTATCTAGTGGACTTTAAAAACTGATATATCTACGTGAGGAGATCAGTATGGAGTGCGTGATGTGCGTGTGTGTGAGGTTTGTGAGTGAAGGTGCGTGAGAGCACGTATCCCGCAAATCACTATTCGGTAACGAAATAGTACTCCGCACCATCATCGCTGATTGACTATCAATTGATTCGAATTCACAACATGAATGTTGATGCAAGTATAACGAATTCTCCCGCCACGTGCTGTCGTGTCCATGACGACCACGGGGCTCCACATCACGTGACTCACCACCAGCATGTTCAGCACCACGACGAACATCGTGCCGTTCCGGAACCCGATGCTGTCGTAGAGGATGCCCGACACTGACGGGCCAATGAACGCGCCCAGAGCAAACGTGGATGTCCACAGGCCAGAGATCAAACCGTACGTCTCCAGACTGTTCGGAAAGCCGTAAGCTCTGGAATAAAACGTTGACATTCATTTTTGGTTCAACAGTGGAGTTGTATATATAGAGGTAGCTTGGCGACGAGGCGTTAACCAGATCTTGTATACTTCCGGTTATGCCGATATATTCCGGAACGGCGGCCATGTTCGTTTCTCAATTTCCAGATACGTTGGTAATTGATGCACTCAAATGAAACAAGTTTCACCTACACCTGACAGCAATCAGCTAAGCGTGAACAACGAACATGGCCGCCTTTATCCACTATTCAATGCCATCAAGTAGTATGATGTTTCATAACACCGAGTTATACTTACAGTACGACAGTACTGGAAGTATAACTCCGTGGTTTAACGACGCGTCATCTTTAACTAACCGTAAAATTTTCACTAGTATCGTTAGTTTGCACTAGTAGTGTATAACTTATTGCTTGTATTCCCGAAAAAAAATGTTGTCCACCACTTCAACAAACACAAATATCGCTGGCATTTGTGAGGCTGTGATATTTTCAGAAATGATAAATCTTCAATTTTGATGAATTCTTGAGATGGAATGAATTTTCTCAATAGTGAGGCATCCAATAGGAAGAATGAAAAATATAATATGTGATATGATAATAAATCCTGAAAGTTTCTGCAAGATTATGTAATTACTGCTCACTGAAGTTTCTACAATTATTTGACTAACTCTGTAGACAACCTTCTCCTCTCATGAATACAAGTATAATTATCACCAAGGTCTATTGGTGTCGGTTGATTATCAGTGAGAAGACGAAAAGATGAGATGGCAGTTCATTTTTGTTTCGAATAGTGAAAAGGTTTGACAAAAGTCAAGATGTATTGGGGGTTGCGTTGGTTGGTGGGCTCTTGTGGTGATGCTATTTCAACTTTGAATCCAATTATTGTTGAAAATGTGCCCATTCACCGTCCACATTTTTGAGCCTAGCGATCGATACTAATCTTATAGTGATGCAAGGAACTAATTTTTTTACAAATGAACGGAAAATTACGTTTACGTCGGATCAGTTATTTGCCACAGTCATCTTCCATGTTACTATTTGACGTTTGTAGTTGGCATGCCATGAAGTTTCAAATTGTACACCACGTAGAGCAGCGATCCATGCGTTTGAAGAGAGTACTAATGATATGGACACGTTTCGAAATTGGAATGGTAGCACTATTAAAGATCGGCCAACCGACACGACCCTCACTACATCTGGATCCGGATCATCCCTCCAAGAAGAGTTCAACAGTTGAGTGTTGAGCCAAACACAAGCTGCATGACTTCAACGTTTTCAGAGTTCAGCGTATACGTGTTTGTTTCCTATTCGAATAAATCTTCATAGACGTAAACATAGCTTGTTACTTTATTGAATTATTGAAACATAAATCAATTCGATATTCTGAAAACTACAGTCGTGAGAGTTCACGGCGTGAGAATTTGAACACATGACGTCTGCAGACTCTTATCAGTCAATCTTCCCTCATATTTAATGAATATTTGATTTGTCATCAATGATTTCAATATCTCACTCAATGCTAGATATATTCCAATCGATTATTGCATATTCTAACAGAATGGTCTCATGAAATCAATAGAAATCTAAATAATATTGGATCGTTCCATTACTGTATTGACTTACATTGAGGTTCTGAGGGCATCGGTAAAGGAGGCGACCAGTTGAGCGGCTATTCCCAGTCCGTGGAAAACCAGGCCCAGGATGCTGACCCATAAAATCCTGAAGACAAAAACAGAGAATACAATCCTTTACCAGGCATTCGTTTCATTTCTGGAGAGGCATCTACAGTTACTATGGTAACGAGATCAGGTGGCGTGCTGCAGGGTCGATTCATTCGGAGGATATAACGGTAAGAAGGTGTAACTTTTCAACAGTACGTGACGGTATAACGGTAAAGAAGAAAGCATCTAGCTTCACACATTGTCACTATGTTGTATGGTTTCTCAATTCAGTGCTGGATCAATTGAAAATATCTTCAATGTAGTACATATTCATCTTGTATCCACTAGCTGAAGAGGTAGGTGCGACGCGCCCTTGTGCTCATGGGATGGTGAGGGGGGGGGGGGGCCATCAGAATCTTCTTCTTTTGTGGATACAGCTATATAATGTGATATAAGCACAGTGGAAGTTACTCGCTGCCCCCCCCCCCCCGCCCCCTCTGGGCTCTTCGAATATCATTCTGCGTTGAAAAATAAAGTCGGGTTGAGCCTGGGTTCAAGTCCCACACCATATGGAGTACAGGTTTCCAAAACTTCATTCATTCATCACCAAGCACCCATTCTTACTCTCAAATCACCCAGCTAAGTATATCATAGTTGAGAGGCCGCAGGAAGGTGGCCGTAATTTTTAGGATATCAATCTGATTTTTTTGACAGTGTATTGGTAATCAAGAAATGGATGATCACTTTGGACTGAATTTTGAATTGAAATATCCAAAAAATAATTAAAATATATACAATTTTCGTATCAGGAACACAAAATTTAATCTTTACTATCTACATTATTTTCATTCATACTCACGTTGGTCCCGGGATGAACGGCGCCGGGCCGACGAGACTGAAGCCGACGATGATCAGCACGCAGCCGAACACGGTCGCCACCTTCGGGCGCAGGCGCGTGTCGCACAGCCAGCCCCACGCAGGCGCAGTCAGGGCGTACGTGCCGCCGTTGATGACGAACATCAGGCCGAGAACCATTGGCGACAATTTGAACTGGAACACGAGCAGAACACAGGTCAGGGCGGCCATCAGGGATTTCAATCGTATATTTATGATACTTCTGATAGTATGTGCACATAATTCACTTCACATGAATAATACATCAGTAATTCAAGAGTGGTTCCGTTAATATACTTGTGAATAAAAACAAGGAACAAAAACAGGTATTGTATTCTGGGTGGAAACTCATTTCAAAATAATCCAAAATGGTACAATTCTCTTCAGAAAGATGCTTCACCTGAATTTCCTTTTCGGGGCTGATAAAACGATAGTTAAGAAGGGTGAGATAACATTTTATAACCTCCTTCCCCCTTATTTCTCCAGAATTCGATAACTGGATCAAGTAGCCACTGGCCATTATGGGGTAATTTGTTTGGTTTTAGGTCACACAGCTGAGATGTGTTAGGGTTAACATGCCTCTACCCTGTGATAACTTCTAAATGTGAACTCATCCGTCTTGGATGAGGTTCGGTATGGTGGCTTACAGGAACGAGATTCTCATCTAACCGATCTTGTCTTAATTGTATCGTTCCAGGTCATACAGCTGAGATGAGTTAGGATGAACATCCCTCTAAAATCCCCGTAATATCCTCAAAGTGTGAGCTTACCTGTCTCAGATGAGGCTCGAGAGTGACTTGCAGGAAACAGATTCTCACCTGACCGATCTTGTGTTAATTGTATGGTTTCAGGTCACACAGCTAAGATGTGTTAAAGTAAACATCCCCGTAATATCCTTGAAGTATGAGCTCATCTGTCTCAGATGAGGCTCGAGAGTGACTTGCAAGAACCAGATTCTCACCTGACCGATCGTGTGTTAATTGTGTGGTTTCAGGTCACACAGCTAGGATGTGTTAAGGTGAGCATCCCCGTAATATCCTTGAAGTATGAGCTCACCTGTCTGAGATGAGGCTCGAGAGTGGCTTGCAGGAACCCGATGCTCATGGAGGTGACGATAATACTGGCCGCTGCCAACATCACGCCGGGTATCTTCAGCACCTGCAGCAGGCTACCTGTTGACACCAACAAACAATGAACACGTGTTGCATTCTACTCATCCGAGCTGATTATTGAGCTCTTCAATGAACAAATTCAAGTTGAGACTAGAATGAAGTTGACCAGAAACCAAAGTTTTGGAATGATCACATAGAATATAACGTTCGATGAATAGCTGATGGTAATAAGGCAGCCTTTTAGTGACAGAGACTGGTTATGAAGGCCGCGGTCATTCTATGTCAATAAACGATTAATGGGATGAAGTCTTCGTTATTCCCCATCCAACATGCAGGTCTTAAAAGTTGTCCGGATTGAAATAACAATAATAATGATAAGTTACTATAAAATTAACAATGGGCCAATATGAAATGAAATATCAAATATCTGCAAACTTCGAGTATTCAATTATCAAATTATTGAATGAATGAGAATAGAAGAATAATTATCAAAATAATGAGATTGTAAGGTTCATGACAAGTATAACTTCTACGATGGTTCTTACCTCCCTCCTTGCTATCGACTTCCGGTTGCGCATGCGCAGGCAACACGAAGGCCGTCATGATGGCGGACAAGAAAAGTAAGGAGCCCATGACGGCGAAGGGAGTAGTGTAGCCACCCGCCTCGAAGAGCGCGCCACCAACTGTGGGTCCGACTATCAGGCCCAGGCCGAAGAACGTCTCGAGACATGCCTATAAACATACGAAGATTGATGTAGGCTTATGGGCGCGCCTGTCGTCACACGATTGGTCATTGGGGCAGAACCGAAGTGCAGTCATATTATGGCTATCCGGGTATTTAGTCAGGTATTATCATCGACTGTATAATGTTAGTTTGAACGTTCGAGGGTGAAAAAAATATTCGACTCATAAGCTATCGCTAAAAGCTTTTATTTAATATTTGAAGAACAATGAACAGTTGAAGTGACAGTATTCGAACCAATTGACGACTCCAAATAGGCGTGGCTTCACTAGTCGGCCAGTTGGATCCATACCATTTGTGGTCATTTGAAGATACCCCGATTGGATATTTGAATTTGACTACAGCTCTAACGGCCTTGTTGATTGGACGGTGTGATTTGTGACGTGTCAAGAGGGCGGAGACTGCGAGGCGTCAATTCTCCTCGACATGAATATCAGGGCTGGATTCACACAGAAACCTATCCTCATAACATTTTAAGTGAGAACCATTTTACTGACTTGGGACCAATATTGGACCAATATTAGTCCCAAGTCAGTAAAATGGTCCCAATTTGAGAAGTCCTGAAGATAGAGCTCCTCATGAATCCGAGCTTGCGCCTTATCCATCAGGCCACGAGGTGGTTTCTTTCCACGGGAGATCGGGCACCTTAGGAAACCCACGTGACTGGACTTTGGGTATATATCAGCACCGCCTCTACCGTTTGGCTTGTGACAACAGTCTTACTTCAATGTGATTGGCAGCCGCTTTTTATCAGACCATCGCTGTATATCACTACATGCGGACGTTGTTGTGCCTTTTGCAAGAAGCTCAAACTAGCCTGATTGACCCAATCTAATTAACTTGAATCAACCTGACCCAGCTCAGACTGACCTAACCGAACAAACTTAATGAACTGATTCAGTACAAACTGAAACCAATCTGAAACCTACTTCCGCTTCGCTAGATACCCACTCCGAACGTGATCAGATGAGTGTAAGCGAAGGTTTTATTAATTTTCTTCTGGCAAATATATTTGTACTAGCTAGATTTGTGTTCTGGGTTTGTTGGTTCCAATGAGGACATTTGCTGCGCGCGCAGTCTGAATTAATCTGTAACAATCTAATCGTGTTGTAGAGGATTCCTGTATGAAAATCCCTGAAGGAAATTCTCTGAGGAAATCCTGAAGGGGATTTCTGATAATCATTGAACTACTATAGTACTATAAGAAGAGAAGAGAGAGTCCACAGGGGCTCAGCTTATAAAACGGAGTGATTGAACAGTCAACATTTTTACTTAGGCCCTACTATTTACTGGAATTCAATTGGACCCCACTTTTTATTATCATGCATGTATTTTACCGGTGGATGCAATCAAATATCAAGTTTTATCAAGTAGTTAGTGCTACCAATACAATTAGTATCAGTGTCAATTAAATCTAGCACCCATAAAACTTTTCACAACTAAAATAAATAGAACTACTTTATTCTCACTAAAAACTATTTTGACCGGAACTGAAACAATTTAACGTTCAACTCACCCAATAAAATCCAAGATTAACAGTATTTTGACAAGGTTAACATCACTGTGATAACATACTGAGAAGTAAATGATTTTTGTGGGCCCTATAATTTAATCATTGTGAAATCATGTTTCATCCATGATTCCATTCATGGTGACACGTTTTAGAGCAATCATAAAGGTGATATTAAAGAAAAATAGAGAGATAATTGTCACTTATTTATCCACACTTATTAGTATTCATCATCAACAATCATCATGCTCAGCCACAACAATTTCTATATAGCGTTCCTGAATTTCAATAAAAATTTCATAAACAAAAACGCGCGCTATAATTAGAGATTTTTTTTTTTTTTAATAACATCGAAACTTGATACAAAATCATTGTTCCCCTATCAAGGCTATGGATGAAAGATAGGATCGTTTGGACGGGGCACCATAAGGGTGATCTAACCACCTCATTTTGATTATTTCAAACTAATGATCTTCAACACCAGGACTGCGCTGTCTGTAACCATAATTTTTCGCCGTAGATAAAAGTCTTTCAGTATAAACACATGAATGTTGATATCTTCCACTTTGAACTAAGTCTCTTGGGCAATGATACACTTCTTCAAGAAAATTAAAGTTCAGTGTTTTTATTTATATACAGTACTTACGAAAGTGATTGCAACATTATCAGGAAATTCTTTGGCTATAATGGCGAAGCTTGCAGTTAGGAATGCTGCATTTCCCATGGCCTCGATTATCCTTATGATGAATGAAAACGTGATGAACGGGTAATGCCCTTCGACCTTGTCGAGTAACCTGGAAAACGAGCAGAAAAATGTGTTATTAACCTGTGAATCGGGTGCAAATATTTGTTATTCACATGTGAAACGGGTGTTTGTTTGTTTGTTTGTATTTTCATTTTATGATTTTCTCAGATAAATTCACGACAATGATATGAATACATGAATATCATCATACCAAATATATAAAGAACATAATTACTATACATTGACTGACATTGGTTGATTATAGCTCACAATAATAATAACTGAAATTGAATGCTTGAGAATAAAAGGAACCATTTTAATGATGATAATTGTATTCTGTTATTAAAAAACAAGACCAACATGAGCCCGAGCCTGTGTGTGCAAAGAGAGGAGAAATGCATTACTTGCATTAAAAAAAATGCCAAGAGGAAAGGTACTCGATAGAATGTTGGTAGGTCTACTTGGATTTCTAAAAGCTGGGTAAATTTCATGTATTTAGAGGAAGAAAAGTTCATGTCAGAATATGAATAATTATGATATGTAAATATATATATATATATATATATATATATATATATATATATATATATATATATATATATATATATATATATACCGAGACGAGTGACCGAGTGGTAACACACCGAACCGTCATTCGGGAGACCGGGGTTCGATTCCCGCCATGGTCGACCATCCTGACAGGGTTTTTTGTGGTTTCCCTGTCGTTCAGGTCAATACTGAGATGGTTCCTTAACAACAGGCCACGACCAACTCCTCCCCATTATCCAGAAACACCTAATGAAATAACCTTCCATCTCATCATCCCACCATCTCATATATCATTCACCGACGCCAATACATCCCATCAGTATAGTGCGTCGTTAAAACCCAATATAATGAAATTGAGATATGTATATATAGGCCCTAGTGAATGTTGATGATGTATTTAGACAGTTCCACTATAGTTGACTAATGCATACCAGTAACTATTAGGCTATTATCCAAAAGGTAATTTCAGAAGTAATTGTCTAATGTTACGAAGCCAGCGAATCAATTTATGCTTGAACGAATTATAGTATAAAAAAATGATGAAGTTATGATTTTGGGTGAATTGTTGAACATTTTCGACTCAAGGCAAACAATTCAGTTGGGAACAATAACCTACGCGATATGTTGGCTGTTGAATGGGGACCAGCAGCTTACCTTGTTTATATAGCCACGGAAAAGACTACAAGGTGAGAAAAGCCAAGGATCAATGATGACATTACATATATTACTCACCTGAATACGATTGAACACCAGAATTGCTTCCTACTCTGAACCTAAGTTATCACCTCAATACTTTCTGTTCCTCAAATCAGTTACAACATGATATACGCCTACGCCTATAGGCCTAGTTTAGGGCCTGATTGTAATTCTGACGTCATTGATAGTGATATTATATATCAACATATCTTATAATTACACATTCTAGAAAATTACTCTCAATTTTTCATTACAACTCTGTGTTTCAATATATTCCGATTGTATTGATACCGTTTGGTGCTGTTCATTTTACTCCATTTCTCAAATTTAGATTGTAATGGTCACCTTGCTGTTTTATATTGTTATTTCACGTACCATGCTCATTTCAGATTCATCAATCATTGTTTTTTGTGTATATAGACCAATATATATGTATATTATATATATCTTGGCTCTGTTGTCAACAAATGGCAAATGGCTCGGGTTTTTTAGTAGGCCTACCCCGTCTGAACGATCCTAACTTGTCATCCTCAGTCATTACAGGGAGCAATGCACTTGTGTCGAGTTTCCAACAATAATTACATTTCAATATAAATATAACATCTCCTAATGAAAAGACGCTTCACTATTTAATAACTCACCCGAATAAAATGGCGCATGCTCCTGTCGTGAATATTCCGCTGTTGAACATGAACTTAGGTCCTATTCGATTTAACTGGAACACAAATACCACAATTATGACAACAATAACATCGATACGTATTCATAATTCCCAACTCATGCAATAAATAGCTGAGGATTGGCAGCCACATGTCCGGCATATTCCGTACAAAGACTTCAAGTAAAAACCAACATTAATTAAATCATATTTTAATATTATGGTTTGCCGTTCCTCCACTCCTATCTGAGCGCTAGTTTGAACTGAGAACAATTGGTAAAACGTTCTCATTCTAGTCCCATGGGTGTGACCCTTTACAGCACACACATGTTCGGTTTTAACAAATCAGTGTTTAACGTCTTTAGTAATAGTTTAGTCTTAGTCTCATATTTTGAGGTGTTTCCATCTAAATTTTTATCTGCTTTATATAACACTACTTACAGAGTTATTCAGCAATTTATTTTGACAAAAGACCTCACTGCCGATGCGCCTTAAAACTTTAATATTCATTCATTCAAAGTACATTTCTATATAATACCCTCGTTCGTACCCTTAAATAACTGAACTGTTGGTGGGGTTGTTGAAAGAGTTTCATAGCCAACAGCTAGAGCAATAAATTTTTCCGAAGTCTACTGAACGAATCAACACTTGTAATGGCTCAATGTTTGATTGTAGTGATTTGTTGTTTGATTGTAATGAAATTGACAACCGTTTGAGACATCACCGTGGTTCAGTCGACTATTGCATGCTCTAGAAACTGGTGGTCACCGCTGAGCGTGGGTTTGAATCCCACATAAGGTATGGGATTTTAGACATCTTCTCACTTATCATCACTTCATCGTTTCATCATCACCCGCTCATTCGTACCCCCATATAGTCTAGCTGTTAGTGGGGTCGTTGAGTGATATTTGAGATGAAAAAATGAAAATGAAAGATAACAGCTGATATTAATGAGTAATGACTTATTCTGATTTAGGCTAGAAAACAAACAGTTACTCTCATCACTGTGTTGGATGGATTGAAAGTATTACTAAACTGTCAACCAATTTGAATGATTTATCAATCAAGGGAAAACCCTGCCACATCGGCACATTTTCAAGGTCAACAATACATATAAACGATTGCAGTGACCTAACGGATGAACATATTGCAGTGAAACTGCTTCATTCCATACAGGAGAGTATCTCCTGAAATATTATCGATCCAAATATATATAATCAACATTCACCGTAATATTATGGCGAATGACTGAAAAAAAAACAATAATAACAATAGCAAAAAGATAACAGTTGATATTAATCGGCACCTGATAACTTATTCTGATTTAGCCTAAAAACAATTGTGATCATCATTTGAACTCTCAAATCAATGAATTCGAAAGAATCAATCGATTCGATGAATTGAAAGTATTACTCAATTGTCAACAAATTATTATCATTATTATATCATAATTATTATGTGTATTATATATTTGAATGGACATTCACATATTATGTAACATGATATTTGTAAATTTTATATAACGGTACGCGGTGAGGTGAAAATCGATGATAAAAATACTGTGTGTTTCTGTTACATAATACTATACAAGTGCTCTCTCCATATACGTGTTACTATAAAATCTGACTAATTAGCGTTCCCTACAAATATTGTCTGCATCTTGTGATGTGCCGGTATTTGGTAATTACACAGTTCGAGTTTTAGGCTATGATCACTCATATCTGTGAAATCTCCATGTCGAAAACTGTTTCCCTATGGAGACTGGGGACGCCATTAGAACTACAGGAATCATGAATAGGCCTATTGGTTGAACTATCTGGTCCAATGAATGTGACTGTAATTCCTGAACTGCTGGATGAAGCATGTGTATTGCTACGCTATTGGATGAAATAGTTTGGATGGTGTAGGCTGGAAGAAGCAGGTAAATAGTCACGCTGCTGGATGAAATAGGCTGAATGAGATAGGCTGGTTGAAATAGGTTAATTCAATAGGTTGGATGGTGTGGTGAAAGAAGAGGTGTACTAATGCTGCGCTGCTGGATGAAATAGGTTGGTTGAAATAGGCTGGATGAAATGGGCTGGATGAAATAGGCTGGATGACATGGGCTGGATGACATGGGCTGGATGAAATAGGCTGGATGACATGGGCTGGATGACATGGGCTGGATGACATGGGCTGGATGACATGGGCTGGATGACATGGGCTGGATGACATGGGCTGGATGACATGGGCTGGATGAAATAGGCTGGATGACATGGGCTGGATGACATGGGCTGGATGACATGGGCTGGATGACATGGGCTGGATGACATGGGCTGGATGACATGGGCTGGATGACATGGGCTGGATGACATGGGCTGGATGACATGGGCTGGATGACATGGGCTGGATGACATGGGCTGGATGACATGGGCTGGATGACATGGGCTGGATGACATGGGCTGGATGAGATGGGCTGGATGACATGGGCTGGATGACATGGGCTGGATGACATGGGCTGGATGACATGGGCTGGATGACATGGGCTGGATGACATGGGCTGGATGACATGGGCTGGATGACATGGGCTGGATGACATGGGCTGGATGACATGGGCTGGATGACGTGGGCTGGATGACATGGCCTGGATGACATGGCCTGGATGACATGGGCTGGATGACATGGGCTGGATGACATGGGCTGGATGACATGGGCTGGATGACATGGGCTGGATGACATGGGCTGGATGACATGGGCTGGATGAGATGGGCTGGATGACATGGGCTGGATGACATGGGCTGGATGACATGGGCTGGATGACATGGGCTGGATGACATGGGCTGGATGACATGGGCTGGATGACATGGGCTGGATGACATGGGCTGGATGACATGGGCTGGATGACATGGGCTGGATGACATGGGCTGGATGACATGGGCTGGATGACATGGGCTGGATGACGTGGGCTGGATGACATGGCCTGGATGACATGGCCTGGATGACATGGCCTGGATGACATGGGCTGGATGACATGGGCTGGATGACATGGGCTGGATGACATGGGCTGGATGACATGGGCTGGATGACATGGGCTGGATGACATGGGCTGGATGACATGGGCTGGATGACATGGGCTGGATGACATGGGCTGGATGACACGGGCTGGATGACATGGCCTGGATGACATGGGCTGGATGACATGGGCTGGATGACATGGGCTGGATGACATGGGCTGGATGACATGGGCTGGATGAGATGGGCTGGATGACATGGGCTGGATGACATGGGCTGGATGACATGGGCTGGATGACATGGGCTGGATGACATGGGCTGGATGACATGGGCTGGATGACATGGGCTGGATTACATGGGCTGGATGACATGGGCTGGATGACATGGGCTGGATGAGATGGCCTGGATGAAGTACTCACGTGTTGGCCGTAGAACGGACTGACGAGGAAGACGACCAGCTCGAAGACGCCGAACACGAGGCCGTATTCCGTGGCCGAGGCGCCTTTACGTTCCGCCTGCAATCACACAGGTGTGTGCTGTTATCAGTGCGTTACATCAGTCTCACCCCTCGTTACCCCCTTACCCCTCGTTACCCCCTTACCCCTCGTTGCCCTCCTGATTTGTGATACGCGCAACATACTTCAAGCAATTGGCAACGTGCGTCGACCAATCAGGGAACGAGCTGCTCCGTGCTATATGAACACAATAGACCATTTTCATTATTCAATGCGCAGGCGCGGCCCGCCGCCTCGTAGCAGCCGAGATCGCTGGTATTGCATTCTGGGAGTTTTAGTACTGTTCATAAAGTCGGCCTTCTTATACACAGGATTGAAGGCAAAACATCAAGATGTGTAACTTGCATTATCTCTCATCTTAGGCCTACTCACTCTGACAGCGTGTACATCTGTCAGTATATAGTAAACATATAAATGTTGAAACTACTTTCATATTATATTTTATTACGTTCATTGTAACGCACAATAATATGAATCAAACGTGCTGAATAGCATTGGTAGCATAGGGCTTTCGAACTCTGGTAATAAGATCCCGTTCTACTTCAAACGATCGCCGCTAGATGGCTCATTGTTTTCGGAAATGGTCTATTGCCATAGGCGCGCTGAGAGATAGACGAAGTTCACTTTTGGCAGCCGCTATTCATCGGACCATCGGTTCATGTCACAACATGTGGACGCTGTTGTTGTTGTTGTTGCGCGCAGCATGAACCAACTACCCAACTAATTTATCAAACCTAGCCTAAACTAACTAACATAACCAAACAAATATCATGAACTGATTTAATTTGAACTAGAACCAATCTGAAACCTACTTCCGTTCCAAAGAATATGGCCAGTTTGTTCGTCACATCGAGCTGCAACATGCACTGTTGCCAACAATGCAAGGGGAGGTTTTGTACACCCGTCTGAACTCTTGGGTCTAATATTCACAACCCGCTCTGCAGGAGATATTATATCAACATTCAGTCTGTCGTTTCGGTCATAAAGTCTGATTGAGACTTGAGAGAGAAGTTCATGCAAACACTGCCACCAAAACGGTTGCCACACTGACAAAGTATAACAAAATGTATAAAAACAACGTATTATTTTTCCAAAAAATATGAGAGTTAAATGTGAGAATATTAAAATAGAGACATTATTTCTTGAATCTTTTTTTGAAATATGAAAATTGAGTAGGCCCATACTAAGAATTATATAGAAATCTCATTCTCATTTATTTAGTGGAAGTTTGAATGATTGGTTGTGGGCTATTGTTGTAATAAACAAAACCGCAATTTGAAGTCTGGCTTCGGTGTCCACGGATTTGTGCGCTGAGTGCAAATAATTGCCTGTTGCAGTTTTACACTTACACAGCTTATAGTATGACTGTAATTTTCAATTGGGTAGAATATCTCAAATTGAAGTTCAAGTTGAAGTTATCAAGAAGAATTCAATTGAAGAAATCGAGTAACTGAAATCATTGGATTGAAGATTGAATTCTCGACAATGCAAATTTTTGAATTGTTTACCAATCCTTTAATTATTACCTTGAGATATAAGTATAGGCCTTCTCTTTGTTGAATAATTTGTATTATTATTTATTTTTCGGGGTGGTGAGATCGCCCTTGTGGTGCCCCGTCCAAACGATCCTATTGTCATCCACAGCTTTAATCGGGGAATATAATGATTTTGTATCAAGTTCAGATGTTGATGGTAAAAAGGTTTGGAGCGAGTTTCGACTTTTATTCTTCAAGTTCATAAAAATAATTCCGAATAAAGTATTCACTTATGTATCACATCCACAGTCTCAACATGAAAATGAAAATTGCCGTACAAATAATTCAAATTCCATCAGGTTTAATCATTTGGTTTTTCACCGTCGAAAAATGCCGTGTTCGTGCTCAAATGATCAGCCCTGTAATTCATACACGTTACAAGCGCATGGGAGTTGACTTTTTGGCGAAATATCAGGATTTTAGGTGAAAACTTTTGACGATATGATTATATTTTGTTTCGGTTAATTTAATTTTGTTTCAGAAATCCATGTAAATTATGTTTCAAACTGATTGAATTTCTCTAGCAATGAAGGTCTTATGATGATAATAATAATGATAATACTATCAGAATCATATTATTGAGAGAACACAGATATTCTTAATACTTTGAGGAATGTGACATTCACCGTATAAATACATTCAAAAGTATTTAATATGATTCCCATTCTTATACATTCTACTAATACATTTACTACTTATAAAAGAGAACTCATTAGTTGAATTTTATTGAATTATTAGTTGAATCCTGTTTCATATAGAAATTAGAAAACGTCAATTAAAAATATTATATTATCTGGTATTGTTGTCAGGAAATATTGACTTTTTACTCGAGAGTATTATTTGGTAGATTTTATGATAGTGTTAAAGTTGATCATGAATACTGGATAGTTATTAAGTAAATAATTGAATAAGTATGTAAATAAAATGCACCGATCCCGAAACTCGTCAGATGTCTTGCGTACTCTTCAGCTGTCATGTCTTACAAACTTGAATTATTTGTCCACATTTAATGTATGATTAATTTTTTCTCTGTATGTTGTATTAATTAGGTATTTATTTGGTTTCTCGATCTTCAAGCTATTATAATATTTTCCATTTTTTGGTATGGTTATTGTTTTATATTTTTTCTCACTACAGTAATACTATCAACACTCGTATTATTGTTATTCATTCCAATTCCTTATTTCCCTTGCATTTATTCATGGTTTCAATTTTGTTTTCACAACGGATAAAAATTTGTTTCAGTTTTATTCACTCCATTATGCTTTTGCCGACTACTGTGAATGTTATTATTAGTTATGTTGCCCGCGCACAAGAATTCGTTCTTATGCGGGCTTCTTATTTTATTTTTTATTATTCAATCGCAGCGTCACTTGTACTTTCTTTTGTTAACATTATATTATTATACGTTTGTTAAGATCATTATATTGTATGTACTCTATGAAATAAGAGTAAAAACAATGTTGAATTTGAATTTGATGTGCTGGTAAATAGAAACTATTCAACATATATATATAGCATAATTTTCAAAGGCCTACAGCTGAGAGAATAATTTTTTTAGAAGTCTACCTGTGAAAATGTTCAAATCCAAGGTGTATAATTGATGAGCGTAGCGAAGTCTCCATCCCACTCTTATATGGCTTTGTCTGTGTTTTTTTTGTTTTTTGTTTGTTTGTTTGTAAGCACTCCACAGGTCGCAAGGGTTGACTGATCAACATGAAACTTTTTTTGTACGCGCAAACTCATCCAACTTAGAACTGTATAGTTTTTGGGATGAATCGGTTGGACCTATTTTGAGAATCATCATCTCAAAGTTTCTAAAAACCCCATAAGATTTGGCCGGGCGGAAAATGTTGAAAAATAAAATCTCTCCAAATGGGATGAAATTTTCTCTAAATGTGTATACATGGATTTTACACATTATTACGATTTTTTAAGCAATTCTGATCAGTCGTTTTGGAGAAAAAAAATAAAATGACTGGTAATATTCATTAAATAGTCATAGATTAAATATATCATAAAAATTATGACAGAATTAAGTTGTCGAGATTCACTGCTTTCTAGATTCAAGAGTTGACCAACAATGAAGTATTTTTTATATGCGTCAAGGTGTGTAGAATACCAGAGTCAATGAAGTGGCAAGAGTAGAACTTCTTTAACGACTTTTATAGCTTATTCAGATATCAAGGTGTGTAGAATACCAAAGTCGATAAAGTAGCAAGGGTAAAACTATTTCAAGGACTTTCATACCTTATTCAGATATCTCGCTCATCTTACAACGCATATTTCGCGTTTGACTAGTGTTATGTAATATTAGTTATGTTGTATCTTGTAAATCATCCTTCATTCTTCACAATCATCTTTATAATAATTCTTCCTAATAACTTAACAATAACCTACCTATGAATTAACTATTATTATCATTGTATTTGTATTTGTTTTCTGATAACGCCTTTTCATATAATTGAATTTTCTATCTAGATATAAGTTGATCATTTTGTATAAGTAATTTTTGTAACCAAATTTTATTTTATATGGATTATCAAGCTGGATCCCCGTGGTCAATCACGCATTGTGAACAGCCGACAATTAAGTTGTTTTTCTCTCTCTATTCAGGATAGGTATCAATACACTGATCACACTGGTACACTGTATCATTCTGACTAACAGAACTGCCCAAGCCCAAGCCATTTTATTGAGTATGAATGATGTGACAATGATGAGAATAAGCAGAAAGTAGTTTATCTATTTATCAGGTTTAATACAAGACATAAAATAATAACGATCTAGATTTATACAAAGACAATTAATTAATGTTGCGTCAATGTAGTTTTGTAATTTACCACTGCACCGCGTGTCTCGGTAAAGAGTCCACACATTTTTGTTGTTAAGTTTTTATCAGGGATGTAATGGCCGAGTTGTTGTGATTGTGCTGTTTTGCTATGATTAAGCCTATATTAAAAACAGACAAATAAACTGTTCGATTTATCAATTATATAAAGAGAGGTATGTAGGCCCATTCTATAGCATGATTGTATGTGTAATCTATATGGTTGTACTAGGCTCATGACACTCATTGGAGAAGAAAGTGTAAATTCTTGGGAAAACCTAACCTAAAAATTTTGCAAATGTCAATTATTATTCTCAGATCTTAGAAATGGCCCTTGATCTAAATGAAAGCCCAGGGGCCACGTTATCGTCAGATGAAATGTTTTACGGTATGCAGCTTCATCGTACTCTTCACTCAATAGGCCCAGTCACGAGTCATGTAGCTCGCCACCACAAAAATGACATTCGGCCTTTCAGAAGCAGAGACTGTACAAATGTCACGAATAACTGTAGCCCTACAAAATTTGACTGACACTGTGAACATGTCTTTTTTGAAATTTTACCTTGCTTGTTTCTCTTATTTATGGTTGGATTGCGTGATTATGTGTGATGGTACTTGGCTAGATGCCAAGGTAAGGTTTGAACCGTGAAATCACGGGACTGGCTCAATGCGTCGTACCGGTAGGCACTGCATCCAGCCACAGTAATTGATATTCAATGCCACAGGGTTCCAGAGTCGTGTATGATGTCACTGATTATTGTCTCAACTTGGTTGATGCTGAAAGAGACAATCGTTTTCTAAAAAATATATAATGCCCAATAACTTGTTGCTGAAACCATTTGTTTAGGCTTGATACAAAAGTAAAACGTAGCTTGAGAGGCTTCAAAATACATCACCCTTATAGTTTAGGCAGGTGTCAAACCACTGAACCATGGTGAGCTTCGAGAGAGTGCTGTGTCTAAGAAAATTTTAATGATAGACCTTATTGTTTGCTGTATCAGCAAATGAATAATTTTATATCTCTTCGTCATGAATCCCTTTTACATACCGGTAGACTTTCATATTTGGTACATAGGCTTACAGATTTATAGGGCCCATAACGTTTGATGCTACTTTTTCCGACTCGTGCACTGTGGCGCCTACATATGGTAGACCTACTACATCAGTGCACCAAGTCGTTCCCAAGAAATACCATACCGGTACGGTTTCCTCCATTTGGCAAAAAACCTAAAACTAACCGTCAGCCAGTCACCAGCACCTAAACGCAATCATAAAATGGAATGGTTGAGCATCAGGCATATTCATCGCGTATTTTCATAGTTATTTGAATTTGTTCTTAGTATGTTATGCTGGCTTACATGCAGCATTTTTCTATGCAAGCTACTTTCAAAACCTTATTCATTTGCGTTTTGCTTACATTATCTCCAATTGAGCCTGAATTGAACTTTCATCCTTGGTTTAGGCCTATGTATAGGCCCAGATATGATAAAGAAGATAGATAAAGTAATTTTTATAAACATTTGATCAATAACAAAACGAGTCATTCATGAGACTTCATATGTTAGTATTGTAGCAAACATAGTATAGCATGGGTTGTGTAGGCTGGGCTCAAGCCTCGAACAAACAGATTTTGATTTTTCACCCAAATTGACTGCTTGGTTATGTTAGGCCTGCCTACCTCACCTGGCAATCTTCGTACGCTACTGGAAGTTCTCTTTTTGGTAATTTTGTGTTACTCGGTACCAAATTCAGATTCTATGATTTGTGGGTAATGTGGATGTTTTCTTGTAGTTTGAGGTTTGAAGTGTGTTTTGGAGTAACCTTAAGTTTATAATTGTTATGTTTTGTGTGTTTGCGACTTGGTTTAATGTGGCGATTTTCTGATATCACGTATACTCCGCCATGTTTTTTGCTATGCTGTCACAGCTGGGATGACGTATAAAGTGGTTTCTAGGTCAGGTTGGTGTACTTACCCCGCCCCGCGTATACCGCCGGCAGGTGGAACGGAGCTTATATACTCGGTTTTTAATGTTTTGGTGGTAATTTGTGTTGCCAGGTGTGGTTTTTGACAAAGTTTGGTGTTTATTTATTCAAAAACACAATCTTCAGGAAAATTTTTACAAAATTAGGGATGGTACCGAGTAGGCCCAACACAAATGTACCGTTCTCTTTTTTTGATAGGCCTACCCATATAGAATGTGATTCTGAAAGAACTGAGACTACATTTCAAATGTATGACAAGCTCAATTTGCATTTGTGTTGAATTTGTGTTAATCGTAGTCCGAGTACAAACAGTTGGACCTAATCAGCTGTGAATTAAACAGTGATCGAACTTTTCACTATATGCTTTGCTAACCTTCGTTTGCATTACCCCTGCTGTGAGACAATCACTTTCATCTCCCGAATTGTATATTCCATTTGTTTCAGAATCGCCGTCAATCATGTATCGTCTCTCGACGGACCTGTCACACTGGATGGACTCAATCGCAACGGCCTTCGTTGAGGTAAATTAATTATTTTTCATTTATCAAACTTTCAAATAATCAGCTGCTATGCCGATGAATATCATTGAGATCTCAAAGAGATATGCCCAATCGATAAGATGAATTGGATTTTTAGATATGCCTACCAAACTTATCCATTCATCAATAGGCCTAAGTTACATAGGCCCACCCTAATATCCAGTCCCATAACTGAACATTCATTTTTCATTTGCATAAGTGTAGGCCTGATTTTCATGCATTATTTCATTAGTAGGCCATCTGAGAAATGTTGGTGGCCATTTCATTATGTTACGGTACCGGTACCGGTAATTAGATAGATTCGCTAATCGAAAATATGGTAGGGCCACTATTATTGGATTTTTTTTTTTTAGATCGTCAGAGATAAGATAGTTGGCCTATGCAGAATAAAACTTGCAAACATGAAAAACCGGTAATCTTATCGTTCAACGTACCATCGCTAATTTTTGTCCGATATTCTTGTTTGAGGTGTTTTCTGATAGATCTTGTTTGTATGTATGATGTGGTGTTCGGACTTTTTGTATTTTGTTTGTTTTAATATGGTTTTTACTCACTTGAAGTTGATGCTTTGTGATCTGACTAAGACGACAAAGGTGGACAGTAGGTCAGGTTAGGGTCAGGTTAGTGTATGAACCTTGCGTATACCGCCGGCAGGCGGAACGGAGCTTATATACTTTAATAAAAATGAAGAAAAAATTGAGAAAAATTGAAAAAAAAATGGCGTGGTACGTTAATCAGTAATTTTACCGAAAAAACAAATGGCAAAACATGCAAAATGAATGTTGGCAATTACAAAGCGATTGGAGGGTTAAAAAATTCACAAACTGTCGTGCTTTTTTAATTTTGATTATTCAGATCGAACACAATAGTACTATTCAGATCTGAATGTTAGAAAGATCTCGGTTTGGCTTGTGAACTTCTTATCCACCATACCTAGATGTACAATAAAGTCTTTATTATTCAATTCTAAATTCATTTTTACAGAATTTGTCATATTATTTAGTTTACACAGCTTAAATGACACATTCCTATTGCTTATATCATTTGATAAACGTAAAAGACATGAGACGTAAAGAGACATGTGAATAAAATGAAATGAAAATTTGCATTGGATATGGTCAAAACGTGTTGGTATAAAGTTCATCTACAATCTACAAATTTACAGGAAAGATAAATATAGATCTCATTTTGCCAAGACACATTAGTATGGTACAGTTACTACTGGCTTTTCTGATTGGTTGGCAAATAATTCTCATAAAACCAAGAGAATTGACCAATGCAAATGGGCGTGACTTATACGAAGCAGGGGAAATTTTAGATACCTTGATTGGTTATTTCCCTATTTTTCCCTGCTTCACTGTATACTTGATTGATTTTTATATTTTGTGACAACACGAGGGCGGACGATCTACATAGGTCAATTTCTCAATAATTAAACAAAAGTTAACAAAATATGCCAAAAAAAAGCAAAATATATATAATTTTGTGGGAACAGGCCCGTAAAAAATGGGAACAATGTTTTCCGACTCAGGGGTTCATAGGCCTAAAATGGATTTTTACATTTTTTACTTCGGATTTGAAGCTCAAATCAAAACATGCATTTGAGTAACCATCTCATTTCGATTGATTACAATCGATCTATCGGTTTTTGTCGACCACGCTAGCAAGAACCAGATTTAAAGTCGGTCTTGATTCCCGTAGAAACTTCTTCCCGACGGCTACCAGTACGACATCCTGGAGCACGAGAAGCACGAGAAGACGATGCACGTCACGGCCTCGCTACGCGTCGACATCGACAAGGTCGAGGACGCGTGGACGTGGCTCGACAAGTTCGAACAGAAGACGGCCACCAACTACAAGCGAGAGAGCTCGCATCCCACATCCAACGGGAGGATTCTTTTCAAGGTTGGTAGTGTTCTAGTGGTATTTGTAACGTAATGAGACGAAAGTGTGGAAGAGGTATTGACTTTATCAACATTATTCTATAACAACGGTAATATGTAGGCCTACGGTATCATAAATATTATATGTTGATCAAATTTTGAATTTCAAGTTATATTTTCACCTTTATAGACATCATTTTGATTATTGTGTATAATATATACTGGTATGTAACTTTATACATTCAAATGTGGTTGATAGACTCACACTGAACCGTCATCCAGGAGACCGGGGTTCGATTCCCGTCATGGTCGACCATCCTGACAGGAGTTTTTCGTGGTTACCCTAGAGCTGTCATTCAGGTCAATACTCGGGTGGTTCCTTAACAACAGGCCATGACGACTCCTTCCCACTATCCATGAACACACAATGAAATAACCTTTCATCTCATCACCCCATCATCTCGTATATCATTCACCGACGCCAATAGATTGTAGTCATCACTCTCTATAGTGAGTCATTGAACCAAATATGAAAAAGTGTATTCTTTCACAATAGAATTGGCTTGATGTATTCAATTGTAGGCCTATTGTATTTTAATGACAGAATCCATCCCTGTATGTAAACTTATTCGAAGTCTGTAAATGTTGCCGTAGAATGCTGAATAAATAACAAATATTAAATTAAGACGAGGGGTCGAGTGGCCAGCACGCTGAACCAACGTTCAGGAAACCGGGGGGTTCAACTCTCGCAATGGTCTACCACCCTCAAAGATTTTTCGTAGTTTCTCTCTGTCGTTCCAAGATGAATACTGGAATGGGTAGGCCTACTGTACAACAGGTCGTGACCGACTCCTTCCCACTATCCAAAAACATCTCATAAAGAAAATAACCTCTCATCTCATCTATCATGATTCACCGACGCCATTAACTTCCAGTCATCCGTAGTCCTACAGTCTGTCCTTGAACCCAATATAAATAGAAAATGAAGTACCGGTAACAAAATGACACTATTAGTCGGCAGTAAGTTTTCGTGTAGTGTGTGCGTTTTTCAACAATGAAACAATATTGAATACCAAAGTAGGCCTATACAGTGAAACCTCTATGCATCGTTCCCGGATCCATCATTTTCCTGCTTGTATCATTCATTTTTTCCCACCCTACTTCCATATAATCAATGTTAAATTTTCCTGGATGGATCATTTTCCTGGATGGATGGTTTTATTTTCCTGGTCCCTTGAAGAACGATGGATAGATGTTCCACTGTATATATTTCAAAATTCAAATAGGCCTTCAATAAGAAGTATAAAGTAGGCCTACTTTTGATTTCAACTAGTTCCTGAATTCAACCCAAAACTCGAAGATGAACTTGTTGCTGTTAGATTTGATATTCCTGCATTGATATCATTCCAGTTACAGCATTTGTGTTGTCACCAAAGAGTTATCATCATCATTTATATCATGTTCCTTAAGTTCTTATTGTCCTAACGAGGATATTTGAATACGGTCTATTCGCTTCCTAGTGGCTTTGCCTTGATAAATGTAAAATGGCTTCTCTAGTAACCAAACTTTGTTGGATGATCCTATTCTTTGTCAAAGTAAATGTCAACAATTTACTCGTAAGTAGGGTTGCAAGTAGACCATTTCTGTTGATTCAAAGGTATTAATATATAGAACATTGGTTAATGTGATCGTTTGCCAACTATCATCTATAATTCAAAATCTAATTTCTATAAATCAAATTATTGGTTAGTTTCTCAATTTCCATTGTTTTATTTGACGCGTAAGAATAGTCCGAAGCACGTTGAGCTGTTTGCTGTTTTGTGTGTGTCTTCTAACTGTGTGCGGTCTGACCTTGACAAGCACGAGACCACGTTGAGCTCGGAACAATCGTTCGCCAGTCAGACTCGGGACGGCCAAACGCCAATAGAAGCAGCGGGTCAGAACGATCGCGCATCGTCAGAGCTAGCCAAATGAACACGATCATTGAGGCCCCTCTCAACAGTTTCTCACACGTAGTTTTGGCCGGTTGTAGTTTTTCTTGTGCGCTCCACGAAATTGACTGAAGTAAAACTGAGAGGAGTGATAATTTTCCCCGGAGAAAGGGTTTTTCTCATTTCGAATTTTTATGAATCGAAATTGATATTTCGTATCAACGAGTGCCTACTGTATTCACGTTTCTCTGTAATGAACTCCATGTCTGTCCAACAGGGTGAGTACAAGTGCGCTCACCAGTCTCGTCTGTTGCCCGAGTCTGACGAGCTGCGAGAACACGAACCTTGTCCGGCTCAAGTCACCATCTCCGTTGAAAACCAACATCACTTGAGGTAAGCTGGCTGTTTGATCAAACAATATTACTGACTTACGATAGGCCTATATATAGAAACTTTTCAAATCTAATTCATTACAGTACCAGTATTTCTCTCTGTGTAGGCCTACATAATTCTCCATATATGTGACTATTATTTTTCCAATCAATTTGTTTATGCCCAATCGAGGAGAAGAACAAAATGTATGATTCGTATACTTGTAGGTTTTCTGCATTCTGTACACAATGTTGAACTTCTCCTTCAATCCCAATACAGCTCGTGGTTTTACTTAGACCCGACCGGACTGGGCTCGTTGAAAAGTGAAGGGTTTTTGCCAACACTGTAGTTAACCGATTACAGTGAAACCTCCACGGATCGTTCCCGGATCTATCGCTTTCCTGCTTCCATCATTCATTTTGTCACATCCTGCACCTGAATAATCAATGATGAATTTTCCTGGATGGATCGATTTCCTGGTCTCTCGAAAAACGATAGATAGAGGTTTCACTGTACCTGAATGGTAATCGAAGAAACTTTTCACTCTTTGTTTTATTTATTCATTCATATTGGGTTCAATGACCCACTCTATTGATGTCTATGATCTATTGGCGTCAGTGAATGATGAATGAGATGATGAGATGATGAGATGGAAGGTTACCTCATTAGGTATTTTTGGTTAGTGGGAAGGAGTCGGTCGTGGCCTGTTTTAAAGGAACCATCCCAGTATTGACCCAAACGACAGAAGGGAACCACGAAAAACCCCTGTCAGGATGGTCGACCATGGCAGGAATCGAACCCCCCTCTTCTGAATAATGGTTCAGTATGGCCACTCGTCGTGGTACATGAGAAACTTTAAACTAACTGAAAATGTAACATATAATATTCGTAACTTATTAACAATTACATATTGTAACATTAAATGACTTGGTGTGTATAGGAAAGAAGCCTGAGGCTGAATATATGAATTGGGTGGAAGGGAAAGAGAGAACAGCAGCTTACCGAGATTCATGAGTAGAGAAAGTCCTACTCATAGTGGAGAGCCCGTAGATAAAACACATAGAGATGAAAGGTACACGAGATTCCGACGTTTCGGCTATTGCCTTGGTCACAGTAGAGTAGAGAGCAGAGAGACTCTCTACTCTCTACTCTACTGTGACCAAGGCAATAGCCGAAACGTCGGAATCCCGTGTACCTTTCATCTCTATATGTTTTATCTACGGGCTCTCCACTATGAGTAGGCCTTTCTCTACTCATAAATCTCATAAATCTCGGAAAGCTGCTGTTCTCTCTTTTCGTTTCACCCAATTTATATATTGTGACATATTGTGATTAATGTCCGTTTCGTGTCCCGCAGCCAAGGCTCGAAACCGACTGCGATCACGCTCCACTTCGTCCACAACCACCTGGTCGACGACCACGACAAGTTCCTCGACAACATCGCCAACCTGAACCCGTGGTCGATCACGAAGGAGATGCGGGAGTTGGACCCGCTGCTGCCCGAGAAGCAGGAGATACTCTATCTCGAGGCCATCAAACAGAAGATGAACTATAACAACGAGAAGCTCGAGTCGCTCAACTCGGGCGACAAGCGATTCAACGTCCAACCGATTGGTTTTCCTCAGTACGACACCGTTTCGATTCCTCCTAGTGAACCCGCGGAGAAATCGTGTCCGATAAAGAGCGTTTATTCCCCGGGCGTCAGGTCCGTCTCGGAATATTTGCCTTTTCAAGAAACGAGACATCTTTCCCCGGTGACGAAATCAACAAGTCCGAAAAAGAAAACTTGGAATCCTGCGAAAGTGAGTCCTCTTCTCGGCTCCGTCAAGAAACTCCTTAGTCAGAAGTCGAACCCGAACGGGGAACCGCGTATCGAATCGAAAGTGACGATACGTAAAGTGAACCTCATGTGTAATCAAGTGTTCATTGAAGCCAACGATTTGCCGCGGAAGCCTGTGCCAGTGGACGATCCGTCCTATCCACGTTTGATAAGGGTTTCCGACGGTTTGCCGGCGGTTAAATCACAGAATTCAAATCGTCGTACTACCACGCTTTCGAGTCAACCGTTGACAAGCGAACAGGTTATTAGTCAGGCGGTCGAAAATATACCGATGCTTGACGTCGGTCCATGTTTATTGGACGACGGCATTTCCGACTTGGATATTCAGCCTCCGGTAATTCTTCCTGCGCAGATATTACAGAATCAAGCGTTAGATTCTGATTCTTTACCCAATATACCTTCTAGTCAAGAAGATTCACTCAATCCTCTAATTCATAATGCTCTTATTACCGATGTGTCTCCTCTAAATTCTATTGAAACTGCAGTTTCTCCAAATAATGTCGTTTCCTCTCCGATAACACCATCTGTCTCACCCAAAAATGCCAACTCTGGTGTGCGACGCTATATAAGGATAGAGAAGCATCCGTCTAAAAATTGCGGCGTAGCGAATGTTATCGACAATCTCAACTGCCAGTTGATTGGTAAAACTATAGCTATTTGTCCTACGGATGTAGGAGGAGTGCCAAACTATAGTCTTAATGCCAAACTGTTTCACGTCACAGTTATGAAACATCCGAATAAAAACTGCGGCATTGCTTTCGAGTTTGATAATCTTAACCCTGGCCTGATTGGACGAATGGTTGCGGTACGTTCGGCGGACGACTCTGTTCCAACACGCCCAACTGACGGAATCAAGAGTCCTGAACAACCGTCAAATGTTACTAGTAAATTGCCTGCTGATAAAAGTGTCATGACGTCCTCGTTTAAACGACCCGTTACCATCGTTTTGAACGAATCTTCGTCGAAGAAGTTGAAGACGATGAAGGTTTCTACAAATGTCGATCTTACGAATTTCGAGTCGAGCGAAGGAGCAAACGATGCTAGAAATATAGCGCCAGTAGGTCTTTTGAATAATGTTCGTGAGATAAAACGTAGTCCCATGGTTCAGTTCCCAAATAAACAAAACAAAATCATCAGTTCAGTCAGGCCTACTATATGTAATTCGACCGATTTGGCAATGGTGCAAAAGAGACTTGATTCTGTATTCGAGGATATTTCGAGTAAAGCGAAATCAAAACCGAACTTGTTTGTACCCGCGTTGCAGGCGTTCATCAAGAAGTATAATCAGCTGACGAGTGACCAATCGCGCGCGGCGGCTTTCCTGACGTTCGGGGCATTCCGTCAGAATGCGCCGCCGTTGAAAGGAGTATCGACGGCGGAAGAGAAAGTATCAGCCGCGAAAGTGATGACAGTGTCACCTGTTAAAGTGGCTAAAAAGTCACCAGTGAAAGAGGCGAAAGTGACACCGATTAAAGGAACTAAAGTGTCGCCAATTAAATTGACAGGTGCGGTGAAAGTGATGGAACAGATATCTATGAAGGCACCGAAAGTAATGTCAACAAAGGTGGAAAAGGTTGCAGGACTACTGACAAATTCAGTGGAGACACCAGAAAAATTGAAGAGCGTGAAAGCTAAAAGAGGAGTTGGTAGACCTTCAAAATCGGTGCAAGTCAAGGAAAGTAGAGCTAATAGTAAGGTTTTAAAGGTTGGTATCTGACATATTATCAAGATAACCATGTGATTTTAATATTTTGGATCAATTCAGCATTTTAGGACTTCACTTGATAGCAAATTGTATTCAATATCAAATGTTACAATATTCTTCCCCAACTTCTTATTTGATGGTACCAGTAAAAACAACACTTCCGGCCTATGTAGGCCTACACTAAATCCATACTTTTCAAAATAAATTGTCATATCAGGCCTACTAGCTCTAGGTCTATTACCAATAATAAGTCAGCTTGATCGTGTCTTTTAAAAGCGTTTAAACCTATAAATACCCATTGCATTGTCAAGAGGTATGTCTTCCAATCCCGCATTCCTTTCAATTCAATATCGATTGGCAATTGGAAATGAAAAATCTCTACGTCTTTCGATCAGTATTCAATAAATATCAGTAACCCTCTTCAATCTGAAATGGAAGGGACTCCAAAAAATTGAATTTGATTCATGAAAATTTGGATAGATAAAAAAAAACTCTTCCAGAAAATCTACACGTTTACCAATTAGAATTTAATCAGTCGATTTCGTATTGCGGGCGAGAGAAAGCTATGTAACCACCACCAGTATATCTACCAGCTCTATATCAGCATATATCTATATATGCATATATAGCATATATGCATATATAGCAGTATATCTATAGCTATCTACCAGTATTTGTAAGTGTCGTAGAGAGGTGTCGCACTGATCGTGTGAACTTGTCTCGCTGTTGACGCTCTATCGTAATCCGTCGGCCTGAGACTGACCAGGTCAGCTTGCATAGATGAGCTAGATCGATAGTTTCTGGACAAAGTGCTGATTGAAAGCAATATGATTACTTGATGGTTACGAATTGCTGAATGTTCACTCAAGTAATTAGTAATTACGTGGGCTATTAATTTATTACGATATTCAAAATTATTAGGCCACACTGATCCTAATGAGTTGACTCTTGATATCTTCCAGGAAGCGGGTCCAGCAAGAATTCAGCGATTGTGCCGGAAGAAGAAGGGAGGAAAGTGGGAACAGAGATGATACAATGTGTCTGGTCAGTATTTTTTATTTTTATTTCTTTCTCTCATCTGCTTGGACGTAGATGTATTTGAAATTGTTACATACACCATCCCCCAAAAGAGAAAATTTGTATCCTCTCACAAAAGATTGAGTATTTTACTTGAGCTAGATGTTACCTAAAAGCCACTTTAAACAATCAACTTTTCCCTGAAATTAATTTCTGAAATTAATTTCAGAAAAGTAGAATACCCACGTTTCCTTGTTGCCTACACATGAGCAAGGAAATCTTGCACTTGCATGCAAGAATTTCACGAAGTTAAAATACGCTCAACTTTTACTGCAATCTTTCACCGGCTGACCAATAAGCGAGGAGCCTTTGGTCACGTGCATTTCCGTTGACTCCGTATGATCTACAAACCGTACATCGTCATTCACCATTGAACATCCCAAAAAAAAAGAAGGAAACTGTATACGTTTGGACAACGTGACTATGTGTGTCGCCAATTTGACATCAGCGTTTTAGGTTATGTTATTGTTCGAATGTCTAGACAAAAACCGAATTCATGGATGCAAGAGCAGCAGCTATAGCTGTCAACAAACGCGAAACGGGTTGAATTCGATTGCTAGTTGGGGTAAATTGACACTGGAAGCGCGCATTAAACTCGAAAGTCGATCAATCCTAATTTGCAGATGTTGCCACCGGTTTCGCTACTAGTATGAAAATTTCGCATCAGAAGTTGCGGGCGCCTTTACACCATTGAAATTTTCTTGCAATTCCGTGCAATTCTTGCAATTTCATGCAACTAAAATTGATCGTGTAAAAAGCGTTTAAATCGATGGTGAATTTTTTCTTAAAATAGCAAACCTGTAAATGACGTCCTCTCTTTTATCACCTTGATTTTTAAGATGAAACCATTGTTAAAATGCCATTGTGATTGTAGAATCTGTTGAAGACAGTCAAAGTTTGGATCTGCGTGATTTTCACTACCAATACGCAAACAAACCGAATCACTACAGACTCACAAAACCAGGAAATATGATTGAAAAAGGCAGGATCTGATATTCTTTCTCTGTCTCTATGATGTATTGTATTTTGATTGTAGGTATATAAGTCATCATACAAAATACAGTTTTGATGTTAAAGGGAAAGTTAACTTGTTATTTGTAGATTATTTGTAGTTTGCAGATTTCTATTCTATTCATAATTTCAAGATATACAGTATTTTTTATTTAAGTTGACGCGTCCGGGAGAAAAATGCAATGGTAGTATTTGTTAATTCCTGGAAATGGGGATCTGTGACGTACGGTGGTCAAGTCGCTCTCCTCCCCACACAATGATCCATTCATTCAGTTTCCCGTTAGTTACGGTATACGTGAGACGTATTGTAGTAGTTCTATGCTAAGTGCAATGCCTGGTTGTTGTGTATTCGGGTGCAATAACTATACAGAAAAAAATATTAAACCAGTGCGTTATCACTCATTTCCTAATCATCATAGATTACCAAAACAATTTGCTATTTGGATTAAAAAAGACATATGACAAATTTTAAACCGTCGACATTTTCTTGAAAGCGATTATACCTACATGGGGATATTTTACGATGCCAATTAATGCCGAATGCATTTAGATTTGGTCCACGTTTGAAACCGGGTGCAGTGTCACTTCAGAATTTGAAAGGCCAACAAACGGGAGCATTATATGAGATAATGACAAAAATCTCAAACTTGCTCGAAAATGAAGACTGACACAATTTTAGAAGAATATAAACCACATCAAAATTTCAAGGTTTTGAAATGTTTTTTTCATGGTTTTGTATTATTGTAAACATTTCACCTATTCCACGTGCAACGATGCAAGAATTAAAAGTTAAAACATAAACATTACTCGCGATGCGCACCTCAGAATACATCATAATGAGGAGCATAATATTTGAGAGTTCGAATGATTTTTTTACATTTCAAACTATCATCAGGAAAATATTCCAACTTGAATTATGATATTCTGTATTTTTCTTTTTAAAACATCGAAACTTGATACAAAATCATTGTTGCCCAATTGAGGCTGTGGATGAAAGATAGGATCGTTTGGACGGGGCACCACAAGGGCGATCTTACCACCCCATTTTAAATGTTTATAACCATGTTTTTAACCAATGTTCATAATTTGATTAATCACAGCCGGCCACTTAGTATTTATTGCCTTGTTGTGACGCAATAAACCCTGTATAATTTGACTCGAGTTCTTCTGGATATTGTTCTCTCATTGCCGACACGACACAAGACGGAATAATTACTATATTGTTGCCTTTCCCAAGTGACGTATTTGAATGAATCCTAATTACGCATTGTTTGTAACATAATCGCCACACTTTGTTTGGGGGTATATCGTCGATAAGAGCTATTCTCTTTCTCCTACTCGTGTTTTGTTTTTAATCATTTGGTGGCGTAACGTATAATTGAGTACCGTACATATTTAGATGAAATTATCGAATACAAATCTGTATTTTGTGTTACGCAAATAAAATTCCATCTAACCTTTGATACGTTCACATTCTCTACTACACAAGCTTTCGTGGACGGTTGGCATAACTTTGCACTTATCACACATACACCATAAACGATGCTCACGTCTTCCTAGACATCTTGCCGTCAACCTGTGCTCTTCTATAGCTTGCACTACCGGTACTTCGATTTCACTATCTGAATACTCGGGTTCGAATCAATACGGTTGGATTGCCCGATCAGTCATATCCAATATAAATTTAAATTCAATTAGTATTAACGTTAGCCCAAGTTTGGTTGAAAAACTTCCGGTAAATTAAAATCAATATAGCTCTAAATATAAACTTTATGAGCACATATGAAATACACATTTTAAGATTGAAAGTGATTAAATAACATAACACTGCTTCACAAATTATTGTATTCCTGCAATTGCAAATACACAATTCAAAAACCATAAGCCAAGGTCGACAATACGTCTCTTTGGTTGTGAAGTCTGAAACAAACTAAAAGTGCATGTATTGTTCGGGAATTTAAAGTTCTCAGAACCACGTGAATGACAGAATTGCACCTGCTAAGATGGAAGTGGAATGAATGACTGACCATGGTTAGTCAACAATTCTTGGAATCCACTATTACTGACATGTAAGAATATTCATATCTCTTGAAGGAGAAGAGATACAATTATGAAACTTTTACCAAAATTCATAACAAAACAAGACTGTTCATAATAGAGAATATAAAACAAGTTGACTTTCCCTTTAATATGATTCGAATGAAGGAGAAGAAAAAACAGCAGTTCATCAAAGTTCAATGTTCATGATCTATAAGTAGAAATATTCATAGTGGAGAGCCCATTGATAGCACACAGATGATACAAACCACAAACATGTGGGATTATTCAGTTTTTTATCAATGGTGTAGGAGTTTGAGAATTCAATTTCGAATCGAGTTCGAGAGAGTATCGCAAGTTTTAAGTTCGAGTTCAAAAACAAAAATTGTCATGGTGGAGATTTGTATATTAATAGCTACTACCTCTGGACCCTAAAAATTGAAGAAAAAAAGTTTCATATTCGGGACAATACAAGCACAAAATTATTGATGAAAAAAATGAGCTAAAAATTTTAGAGTTCAGCTGAATTTAAACTTGAACATTCGAATGCTCGCGCCTCCCCCCTCCCCCCCCCCCTACTCAATTTGTTGGTATAATCTTCTGTGTTCTATCAACGGCCTCGCCACTATGAGTGTTTACTTACAAACCTCGGTAAGCTGCTATTCTTCCTTTCTGTTTCACCCAATTCATTCATGTGTACAACCTCAAGCTGATTTCCTTTTGTCACCAAAAGAGTTTTAATTTTTGTTCTATTACATTATTTGTAGTCATTTTTTGTGATATTTTCCAGGTTGTACGTGACGGTCTTCTATCGCTATATGATATCAAGTACCGGCAAAATATGGAGCAACATGATTATAAGAACGCATTGTTCCGTGGGAACGCACTGATTATTCAGCAGTTCAATTCTATGCTCTATCAGGTACCAAAGAATTCTGCTAGGATGGTACATTGTTTATAAATTATAATTATACATTTTACTTGAATTTAGAATTTACGTTATCTCTACAATTTTATATTCTCGTACAGAGAAAGAATCCTAGAAAATAAAGTGCCCTTCTACCTCAGTCGGCCCACCAATAACTATATGTTTGGGGGTAAGAATGAGCTGGTTATGAACATATGATAACAAACTTCATGGTTTACAAGAGACTAGAATCTAAGCTCTACTTGCATCTAGTTCTAAAGCAAGCCCCACACCGTTACTTCAACTCGGAAAAAAACGTGCAAGGGCTTACTCGCTCCAGTGAGCTTGAGGACTTGATCGATAAGGGCATCAGTGCAACAGAATTTTTTTTTTTAATAATTCAATTTGATCAGCCCAATGTTGAGAATATGAATACATTCACACTCCTAATAGGCCTACTATCCGATGTTTAGTACTCAAAAAAAAAATGCAATTCCGTCCAAACAATTGAGAACTTCAATATCCATTTGAATATCCCCGTGCAAACATCACCTCTAAACCAATCTTAAACTTCAAAGCTTGTTATTTACTTTTACTGGGACTACGATATTTTTGCAACAAGTTTTGGTACATATACAGTATCTCAGAACCTATCCAAGCCATTTTCATGAAACTTTCACCTTACTTGTATGTGTTATATCTACAGGCTCTCCACTGTGAGTAGGCCTTTCTCTACTCATAAATCTCAGTAAGCTGCTGTTCTCTCTTTCCCTTTCACCCAATTCATATATCACCTCACTTTTACTTCATCTTGTTCATCTGTATAGGCCTACCGTAATCCTCTAGGATCTTTCATATGGTTGCAATAGTAAGTATGTTATGTTGATGACAGTACAGTAAACCCTCGTTAATCTGAAATTCAAGGGACCCCAAAAAGTGATTTTGATTTATAAAAATTCGTATTAACCAAAAAACTCCTTTTCCACGAAAATCATCACACTTCTCGGTTAGAATTGAAGCAATTTCGTATTGAACGCGAGAGAAAGCTAGATGCCACATGTGCGAGGAACCGAATCACTGATCGTGTGCATTCGGCTATCTTCGACAGCAAACGAATGTTAGATGGCCAGCTTCCATTGGCGCTCGGCCGTTCCGAATGATTGAGTGTTCCGAGCTTACCGCTCGTCAAGGACAGAAAGAGCGGCCAAAGACCTTAGTATCTAACCCCTAACGAAGTTAGATACTAATGTCTTTGGAGCAGCCCGAGCGCACTCGGAGTCGGATGACGTATTCAGTGGCAGCGAACAGCTGAGCTGGCTTCGGCCTATTGTTATTTGTTACGCGTCAAATGAAAAGGATGGAATTTACGAAAATAATGATCAATTCAAGGAATTCACTCGATCTATTTCGGATTATCCAATCCGAAAACAGTGCTAAAGCAATTGACGGGTCGAAATATTAGTTCGAATCACGGATTTGCTGGAATTTGGATTAACCGAATTCATTAACATTGAAATGCTTATACCTTCAGCCGGGGACTGACTTCAAGTTCGAAATATGTCAAATTTCGGATTAACCGAGTTTGGATTAACGAGGGTTTACTGAAATATTGTTAAAATAGACATTAACATTTACCAACAGTAAAAAAATCATTGATCTTTGAATAAGAACACAATCAGAATTACTGTATCTCAGAGAATCATATGAATAACACTGTGAGGTGTAACATACCAAAAATTCATTAAAAGACATCACAACCCTGAAACTAGATTTTAACGAAAGATGACGATATTTATTTCCCTTATTTGATTGAAAACTAGAAGTCATCACCTCGATTTCAGAAATTATAATTAATATATTTGTCATAGTCGTGACGTAGACATTACTCGATTCTGTTTATGTTTCTATACAGAATCGGTAATGCCTACGTCATGATGCATGTTCTCTGAAGGACAGAAAAACTAATTATAATTTTTGAAATTGAGATGATGAATTCTAGCTCTTTCATAATTTATGGCAATAAAAATCGTCATTATTCATTCAAATCTAGTCTCGGGGTTGTGATGTCCTTTAAAAAATATCATGATCTGGCACAAAATGTTCCCAAAGTTGGTCAAATGTACACGTTAAATCTTCATGCAGTAGTCTTCTTAGGCCCGGTTTTACCAATCTTAGTTAGGGTGCTAATCCACTAACTATTAATCAAAGGTATGAAAATAACATATGTAACCAATGGTGATAACAAGTTAATCCACTAACTATTGCTTAATCCAGTTTCGTAAAACCTGGCCTTAAAAAACTAGATATCATGACGACATGAAAGAAATAACGGGAGTCACGGTCACTTGGACTGCAAAGTATTGACATATTTTGAAGGTCATCTCAAGAGCAGTGCTAGGATTAAAAAGAGAGGGAATAGGCCCACAGTGAAACCTCTATGCATCGTTGCCGTATCCATCGTTTTCCTGCTTGTATCATTTCTTTTTTCTCACTCCACTCTGATATAATAAATGCTAAATTTTCCTGGATGGATGGTTTCATTTTCCTGGTCCCTTGAAAAACGATACATAGAGGTTTCACTGTACACAAGGACTGGATGTGTTGCCATAGTATTTAGCTATTTGGATGAGCGAAGCAAAGACTCAATTTAAAAAAAGGTAAAAAAAAAGACAAAATTTGTTGAAAATATTTCCTTCGCGAGAATTTCAATACACATCATTCAAAACATCATACACATTATTCAAAACTCTCAGTAGAATCAAATCAGCTGTTTTGGTGTGAATAAATATATAATCCAATTTCTTTAAATCACTCAAGGCTATTGCTATTGAGATACCATTCAAATCCAAACAACAGGTGTCACCATTTAATCGAAAACGATTCAAATAAATCCTTCTTCATTATCATGGAAATCAATTAGGAAATAGGAGGGCAGTGACATAATTGTTTGGATCTCAAGGTGGGTATAACCAATACAAAGATCATGTTGATATATTTCAGCTCATCCATCAACGCGGAAACACATAACGCGTTTGCCTAGATTAGTAAACATGAACAAATCAATGTCTCAGTCCTGAAGAGCTAGCTAGGTATAGGCTGTTATTCCAAGTGTTAGCCGCAGTGAGGGCAGATTTAAGCTTCAAGGCAGTATAGAAAAGCTTCATTCAAGTTGGGCGTGGGTTCAAGTCTCGTGGAAGGCATTGGGTTTGTAAACAATCGTCCATCACCAGCTCATTCCCACTCCCAAATAACTAGTTGTTGGTGGGGTTGTTAGGCAAACCCTAATCATCTAGGTGAAATATATATTCATTATTCACTATTTTTGTTGATTCATCTACTAACCATGATATTATCAACTATTAATTGTGAGCCACTATTTTAGCAGCTATTAGGCTATTATATTTTGCCATTGTGTAGGTCTTTACTATATTATATCTCTTGTAATACTTAGGTCCGGTTTTACGAATGATAAATGTGTTGATTAAGCAATGATTAGTGGATTAGCTTGTTATTACCCTTGGTTACCAATGATATTTCTGTACCTTAATTAATAAATTAGCTTAATTAACACATTTTCATTATTGATAATATGGGGTCTTACCTATATAGGTTTTGCTATATACAGGCTACCGTAGGCCTAGAGACGTTGATTGTGTCAATCCATATAGGCCTACTGTATGGATCTTTATCTCCTAAAAATATCAATTGGACTATTATTTTATATCGATATATCGATATGGACTGTTTCAAGGTATTGGGCATACCAAAATGAAAAACATTAATAGGAATATTTAATTTATTCCCGCATATGTTTTAGATAATATACTTGTTGTACTATTCACATCATTTTATACATACAAATAAATGATTCTTTGTGTCTTGCTGAAATTGAAGAATTTTATGTATCAACTCAAGTCTCAGTAAACAATAATCCTTGATATGGTGAAGTGTAAACAATAGACCGAGATGATGTACCGTAATATTTTGTATCTATCGTAGGCCTATGGATTATTCTTTGGATGCATGTAGAAAAAGACTGCAGGCCTGCAGTA
Organism: Brachyptera risi; assembly: GCA_964007535.1. Lineage (NCBI taxonomy): Eukaryota > Metazoa > Arthropoda > Insecta > Plecoptera > Taeniopterygidae > Brachyptera > Brachyptera risi. The sequence goes on along the minus strand of OZ023336.1, from coordinate 13,498,769 downwards.
CAATAAATCCTTGTTAACTAGTACGAACTACAGTACAGTGAAACATCTATGCATCATTCCCGGATCCATCGTTTTTCTGCTTGTATCAACCATTTTTTCCCACCCTACTTCCATATAATCAATGTTGAATTTTCCTGGATGGATCATTTTCCTGCATGAATGATATGATCTTCTTGGTCCCTTGGAAAACGATGCATAGAGGATTCACTGTATGATAATTTAAATTTGGCTGTAAAAGAGATAATAATTCTGGGGCCTACAAAGTGAACCTTGTTGCATCGTTCCTGCATTCATCATTTCCTGCTTCTGTCGTTTATTTTTCTCATCATAAGTCTCATATAGGCCTACACATTGTTTAATTTTTGTTATATTGGTTTTAACGACGCGCTACTCTGATGACTACAATCTATTGGCGTCGGTGAATGATATATTAGATGATGGGATGGTGAGATGAAAGGTTATTTTATTAGGTGTTTTGGATGGTGGGAAGGAGTCGGTCATTGTCTGTTGTCTGTTGTTAAGGAACAATCCCAGTATCAGTGGTGGATACAAGGGGGGGGGGGGGATAGTGGTGATCCCCCCCTCCTCCTCCCATGACTTGGTAGCAATGAAAAAAGGAGAAAGAGAGAAAGAAAGAAAATAGGAAGAGAAAGGGAAGGAAATTAATATTGTATGATGCCATGTATGCCACAATTTCATATTTTACATTACTGCATTGAAATTAATTCTCTGTAGGCCCACTGTTTCGAAATGTCATGTCTAGCAGGCCTATGTAGTTTAGTTGGTAAAAATCAACAAACAACAGTATACCGTGCTTTTTTCAGGTTGTGAATTAAATATCTCGATTTTGGTAAAAAGCGATGATGAAGATGGGGGTTGCTTCTATAGTGGTGGGCGAAGAGGGCAGCTGCCCGGTGACCAAATTCAAGGGGTGCTATCGGCACCCATTTGTGACCTTTCTATCAGATATTGTATTCTATACATTTTATTTAATCATTTTCACATCACCGGATGAAGTAAATGTTAACATTCAAATATCATTGTCATTGAATGATGCATAAATTCACCATTTTATTTGCTTGGAACAGTCATTTGGCAAAATCATATCACAGTAGAGAATCCATGTACCGTATCCCAGAAATTTTGTGTAGTTTCTGAAACCTAAAATATTAATCTTATTGGAAAAAAAAACAGGATCAAAAATTTCCCTGTGGGGCATGACTTCCCCCTCCTTGCATTCACCTCTTCAATAGGCACACTCAGTTTTGGGGGCGCACAATTGAGTACTTAGCCGGGGTGCTAAAATGACACGAAATGGCCGTACTGCTACAAATACGGTACATCATTCTTAATTTCACCTTCGGCATCTGAACCTTATCTGGGACACGCTAAACCATATTGGAAATGACTGTAATTTCAAAAAATTCCATGTGGGGCCAGAAGGGGGCCTTTCCCTCCTTGCCCCCCGCGGGTTGCCGGCTTCGCGATAACGGGCCATTGTACGTGTTCTCATATGGCATTTTCTTCTCCAAACCGAATTATCCCCCCCCCCCCTCCCCTCATGAATATGACCTGGATCTGCTTCGGCCCAGAATCAACCTGAACAACAGAGGGAAACCACGGAAAAACCCTGACAGGATGGTCGACCACGGCGGGACTCGAAGCCTTTTATCTGGGTATCTGATTTTTTTTCAACATGAATTTTTTTTCCTCAATCCCTTAAAATATGCTAGAAAGTAGAGACATCGATTAATGGAGAATCAATTCAGAATCGATTTTGATGTAAAACGATTCTCGAATCGAAAAATAGATTTTAAAAAAAAAAGTTGGTCAGTGCTGTACTTCTTCTCGTCGCAATACGTGCTCATTTCGTTGTCTGTATTATTTTGTATTGTTGAGATTTTACTGGACACAAGCTATCCCTTTGGTTAGGTCTGACAGCCGAACGTTGACGGAAATCCCCTAATGGTACAGTACAGTTCAAAGAAGTCTCTAGCTGCTATTTGTCACGTAAAATGCCGCAAGAAGGTTGAAAAAATAGTTCAAAATCACACAATTTTTTTTGGAAAATGAACTTTTTTCTTTCTTTTTTAAAAATCGATTTTCAATTGATTCTAGAACTCTGAGAATCGATTCCCGATTTTGAGAATCGATGTGATCACTACTAGGAAGAGACTTAATTTCACTGTGTGAACTACTTCCAAGTATTATTGCATCACACATATGTCTAGTGAACGCTTTTGGTTTTCTCATTCGCAATAATTCCACGCTCAATTTGTCAATCGATCAATGGAGCATTTAATCACTAATCAGCAATGATTAGCAGGGTGAAGTCATCAACTCAACGTGGATGCTTTTTCAGGGTTAAAAGTCACATTTATTGCACCGTGTGCCATTTTTTTCGTCGCGATTCTTGCTAGCAATTTGTCACGACGTAAATTGATCAGATAATTGCTCTTATCGCCAGTCTAGACCTTTTTAGGTTTAACAGGTCAAGTTGTCTACGTTACTTGTTTGAAGTAATTGTTGCGATGCAATGGATCAAATAAAAACGAATGTACTACGTCGTTCGCCCTAGAATTCACTCAGTCAGTGAATACTGTTCTACGTTATTTTTCCATTGATATTTCTACTAAAGTAGAACCTGTGTTATAAGTTTCTTGTTTATACATTTATCACATTTATGAGTTTTATTTTTTGATCCAACCCATATGCTCCACATGTTGGTTAGTTTTTCACGTTGATACATTTTTTTCTAATCTGGTCCCCTGAAAAACGTATAAAAGAGGTTCCACTGTACTTACATACTGAGACATGTGGCTGAGTGGTTTAAACACTGAACTGTCATTCAGGAGACCGGGGTTTGATTCCCGTCATGGTGGACCATCCTGACAGGGGATTTTGTGGTTTCCCTCTGTCGTTCAGGTCAATACTGGGATGGTTCCTCAACAACAAGCCACGACCGACTCCTTCCCACTATCCAAAAAACACTCTATAAAATAACCTTTCATCTCATCATCCCGCCATTTCATATATATCATTCACCGACGCCAATAGATCGTAGTAGTCAGTAGAGTGCGTCGTAAACGTAATATGAATAAAAATCTACTACCTGTACTTATGACTTTTGAACATTTCTCCTCCATGCATTTTCACAGTGTATGCAAAAATTTCACCACTTATTACTTATTACTTTTTCTTTATGTTTATTTTCACAGTCTATTTATTGTTTGCTCCCAATAATACTCAAGAAAGAAGTGAGTCATGCGTATAAGTTTTTCAATAGTTTTTCAGTATTGTTTGCATACATCTGTACCCTAATAACATGGGCAGTCCCAAGGCGCTCTTCAGGTGCGCAGAATGCCCAATGTGAGTGGCTCAGTCTCAGTGAGTGGCTCTGAGTAGCCTCAGGTGTTCTAGTGTTATCAGGGTACGTGTGTTCACAGAAGCAGGTTGGTTACTAACATAGCAAACACAAGTATCACCGTTAGAAAAGTACGATTGCGTTTTTTTTTTAAAGGTATTAGGAATATCCGGAAAGACATTCAAGATGAGAAACGCAACTTCATCTACTAACAGCACGATGTAGTGATACCAAACTATTTCATCATAATATATAAAACATGGAAAACATTCGTAGTTTTCTGTGGTCAGTTCATAGTCAAAGGTCCCAATTGCCTGTCACGATTTAGCGGATTCCCTTGTGAACTAGGTGTAGATAAGAGTGGCTACGGTACCAGTGGCATTGTTCCACTCACAAAATCTATCATTTTCATTTTAAAAAAATGCAAGTACCGTACTAACTTCCCAATTCTACTGAGCCGTGTATAGTATTGATGAGTATTGTTGTTTTAAACAGTTTGATATTAAAACGATAGTTGCGCTACAGGCAATCGGGACCCTGGACTCGGGAACTGACCCCGGAAATATTACATTCTCGAGACCCGAGTAAGGTCACCTTCTTTATATCATGATGTAATAGGTTGGTATATAACTACATTGTGCTATGAGCATAAAATCCTTGACATTGCAGTGAGATTATCTAATTATCCAAGTTTCTACAATTACTTGGTTGGTAGACATCCTTCTATTTTCGTGGATAGAAGTTTGATATTATCATTATACAAGCACGTGTATTTTCTTTTACTTCCTCATAATCTGCACTTACGACCTTCAGAATGTATTGACCTTCATTCTGACCTTTACGCGTTTATGATATTAGTTGATCTTTTAAAAATGTGATTAAAACATTTCTGCTGATTTGAGATTACACAGTATGTGACTTTTCGATTTTATTAAATACTCTCCGCTATGAGAATTGTTACGGCTACGCTTTTGACCTTTTCGAAGATACACAATCGGTTCAAGAGATGATCACGGGAAGGCTGCATACGATTTATATATTTGTATTCACAGAAGTTGACAGGTTGTCCACCAATTTGACAAACACAAATATATATATTTTTTTGAATTAAAATTAAAATCTTGATCAAGGCCTACAATCATTGTTTACTAATGAAGGTAAAAGATGAATTGATAAGATGGATTAGAAGCTGCACTTCGTGGTTGTTTCTTGACTTTAATGTGGTTTTGTCACCAAATATAAATAATTAAATATTTATTGAATGAAAATGATCAGTTTGACATCAGGACTGCACTGACTATAACCATACTTCTTTGCTGCCGATAGAAATACAGTGGAACCTCTATCCATCGTTTTTCAAGGGACCAGGAAAATGAAAACTATTTATCCAGGATAATTTAACATTGATTAGGTATAGGAGTGGGGAGAGAAAAAATGAATGATATAAGCAGGAAAACGATAGATCTAGTAACGATGCATAGGCCTAGAGGTTTCACTGTATTTCAGTTTCCGAAGGTCCGGACAAGTCGTAAGTATAAAACGATTTCATGCGGGTATATTAGGACATTAATAGTCTAATAGAGTTCACCAAACACCAATATTAATGTATCCCACTTGCACAAAATAACACAGTGATATTTTATATAACTACTCTCATTTTTTACTATGTGATTTATTTTTTGGAACACGACTACATATTGAAATTTTCAAATGTTTGATGTTCTAACGAGTTTCTGTAATACCGATCTGTCGACATTTTGTCTTGAGCCGTTGTGAACTCTCATAAGCACAAGTCCATTTCTCGATCACCTTTATGTATTATCGGACGTAGTCGTAAACCAACGTTGGTTCTTTCCAATTTCCCACACCCTTGGTTGTTGTAATGATTTCTTGGCTCTAAAAATCAGCCCACAATCGAATACATAAACAAAGATCATTGAAATAATGGATAATGTTGAAAACAAATGTGTTAACAAAAATCATGCATGAAATAATAATGGTAGTTTGCGGTTAGTTTTGTTAACTCAATGGTTTTGTCACGATGTAGTGTGCAATCTATTTCATCATAGTATAAATAAGGTGCTCCAACTCCTATACTAATGACGTATGTTGGACGGCATTTGTGGTTTCTTGCGGTCAGTTCAGAGTCAAAGGTCCCGATTGCTTGTCACGATTTAGCGGATTCCCTTGTGAACTAGATGCAGATAAGAGTGGCTATGGTACCGGTGGCATTGCTGAACTAACAAAATCTATAATTCTCGTGAAAAACAAATATAATAGAATAAACTTCATTTATCTTGTATGTAAAACCATTCATAATAAATTATATAAGGGCGAGGTTCGGTCGGGAGACCGCTCTTCCACCTACTAACCTTCTCAAATTTTTTTTTTCCATATTGGGTTTTAACGACGCACTATAATGATGACTGAGATCTATTGGCATCGGATGAATGATAAAATGAGATGATGGGATGATGAGATGAAGGTTTTATGGGTAATGGGTAGGATAGTGGAAAGGAAGCGGTCGTGGCCTATATTGTGGGAACCATCCCAGCATTAGCCTAGACTACACCAGAGGGAAACCACGAAAAACCCCTGTAAAGATGACGGTGGCGGGGATCGAACCGGGTCCAATATGTCCCTTCACCTTTCGGGTCACACGAAGCATGTGCGCTAACCACTCAGCTGCTGTGCCGGTACCTTGTCAGAATTAAGTTTTAGCTATAAGTTTTACAGAAATAAAAATATTGAAAGTATGGAAAATGGTAATAATACAGATAGTTATAATTTCTAAATGTCAAATTATTAACATAGCATAGTAAGATGCACAATTGCTAACATTATAATTCTACTGGGCAGTGTATAGCATTGTTGAGCATTGTTGTTTTAAACAGTTCGATATAAAAGCGATAGTTGCGCTACAGCCAATCGGTACCCTGGACTCGGGAACTGAACCCGGGAATATTTCACTTTTAAGATCCGAGTTGGGTCACCTTCTGTATATTATAATAAAATGGGTTTCTATCACTATACATCGTGGTTTTGTGACGCGTCACAGTAATTTGTCTTGCAATCGACCAATGTTTTTGTGAAAAGCACGGTCAGTTCGAGCCCCTTGACGACCTCTGAAGGTCACGGTATCGCTCGACAGGCGCCTTGCCCTGTTATCACTTGCAGTACAGTCGACACGGCACGGTCGACCTGACAAGGCACGGCAAGAGAAACTTGCGATATGCCCAGTGATACTGACAGAGTTTATCTCCATGGTTTTCCTCTGTCCTTCAGGTCAATACTGGGATTGTTCCTTAACAACAGGCCACGACCGACTCCTTCCCACTATCCAAAAACACCTAATGGAATAACTTTTCATTTCATCATCCCATCATCTCATATAGACCTATCATTCACCGACGTCAATGGATTGAAGTTATCACTATTTTGCGTCGCTAAGCCCGATAAAAAAAAGAAAATTTAGTTCAGTCTTCATCTTTATTATGGAAATCAAAACATTCGAACTCCAGGAAAAACAACAACCCACTTCCTTCAGACATTCAACGTCTTTAGCGATGTGTGCCAAATCTTCATCTATTATTTTGATAATTCAATTTCCTGGCTGCGTGTGTGGGCCCATAACTTTATTGCTTCAAATCTGTCCCAGATTTCCATGTATCAGCAAAAGTTAATGGCCTGTTAAATCGTAAAATTTGATAACTATATATTTCCTCTATCAAAATATATAATTAAAAGTTGTTGCAAAATAATGTTGTCCATTTCCTCTTGAATTGTGCTGTTATTTTAGAATAAGTTAGATCTTTACATTAACATTGTGAGCATCAAGAACGCAAGGGAGTCGATTTAGCAAAATATCAGTTTTTTGGTGATAATTTCTGAACGGTATGAGAGGGCAAAATTGACCACTAGTGATAGGCGTGGCTGATCGCCAGAGCCACCTTGAACTATACTTCATGTGGGAATTTAGAGATACTCTGATAGGTGAATGTGAAATTTCCCACATAACAAAGCCCATTTGATTGGATGTTCTGTTTTGTGACGTTTATGGGCGGGTCAATCACTAGTCGCCAATTCTAATGCAAGGCGAACACAGATATTTTCAATACCTTCGAGATGGTATGAGTGGAAATTATTCAACTCATATCGCACAATTCCCACGTATAGAACTATTGAAAAAATGTGTTTTCTTAGCTGATGTATAGGCCTACCTTTGACAGCAATGCGATATATGCCCAAGTTGAATCATGATTTTAATTATACCCTATAAAGCTCTGTAATAGGCCTACATCGTGTGTGTAGGCCTGAATTTATCGCTTTTATAATATATGATTTTTTTTTCTTGTTTTAATAACTTTTTCGAATATTTTTTTCCTCTCTTTCTTCAATATTTCATTTTTGTCCTCTTCTTATTCTAAATAAGTAATCAATTACAATATTCAATTTTCTAGATTATGGCCCAATATTAATACTAATTTTTTTCATCAAACACTTTTGTATTGTCATTTTGCTCTATTTATTAATATGTTATTTCCACTTTTATATTAGTCTGTGTCTACTGAGCAACCTTTTATGAGGCAGAGACTTTATTTTACACTAATAAATTATTGATATATAAGATATATTGGCGTGAAATCATTTTTACTGTGCATCTGTAATAATGTGAATGGAATTTTCTTTTTAATCGTTTATATGTGCGTATCAATCTCTTTACTTGAAAGGTGTGTAATTAACACGATGAAAAGTAAATAACCCCGCAGAATAAAATATTTTGATATCTAAAATAATGGAGCTACATTTTCATATCCATGTATTTGTACATGATACTGAGATGAGTGGCTAGCTCACTGGACCGTCATTTAGGAGACCGGGGTTCGATTCCCGCCATCCTGCAAGGGGTTTTTGTTGTTTCCCTCTGTCGTTTGTAGTCCATTGTCACAAAAATTATCAATTCAGTGTGAAGTCTTTATGTAGACAAATTTCAAATTTACTTCAATGAAATCACTCAAATAATAACGACAAAATCAAGTACACATTCGAATAATTCGAGTTTCTGTCAATTTTCAGGGAAATTTAATTGAACTAAAATGAATGCGTAAGGCATCACAGGTAGGCCTATGACAATGGTCTGAAAATGTTTCGAACACAACATTCTTGTTAATTTGTCGAAAAATCACCAAAATTAGGAAGAATTATTCATGGTAGAATGTCAATTTCATCTCGGTATGAGAAGAAGAGACTTTTTTTCCAATGTTCATGACAAAAGACGAGCGTAGCGAAGCTTTCCATTTCAAACCCTGAAAAAATGAGCTTCGTTTTTTTTTTTTTTTTTTTTTTGTAATTATGTACGCGGCATACAGGTCAGAGAAATGAATCAATCAACTTGAAACTTTTTCTGAACGTTGGTGTCATACCAGAATAGGTTGGGATTGTTATTCAGAGGTTTTTCCGGAAAATAATCGGAAAGTTTGAAAAATCCTCGTAAGAATAACCCGGAGGAAAAATACTTGAAAAACAAGAATTTTTCAAAAGCTCTCAAATTCTCACAGAATATGAAAAATACTATTATACACCTTTTCAGAGATTTTCACAACAATCGAGTGAGAAATAATGAAGAGAACGCAATAAACGTGTACATTTTATTGAATATTTGGATCAATTGGTTTTGCAGAGTGTTTATGCGACGGGTTGCAGGTTACTACTGGGAAAACGCGGGATGCGCGTTGTGAGATGAGCTTAGAAGTATGGCAATCTAGAATGAAAAATAACTTGTCAGCTCAATTTACATCTACAAATCTTGACTTACTTCAAACGTTCGAAAACCTCACCTGCAACTTGTTGATATCTATAGTAACCCGCAACCTGTCGCATAAACACTTTGCAAAACTAATTGATCAAAATATTCAATAAAATGTACACGTTTATTGCGTTTTCTTCATTATTTCTCGTTCGATTGTTGTGAAAATCTCTGAAAAGGTGTATAATAGTATTTTCCATATTCTGTGAGAATTTGAGAGCTTCTGAAAAATTCTTGTCTTTAAAGTATTCTTCCTCCGGGTTATTCTTATGAGGATTTCCCAAATTTTCCGATTATTTTCCGGAAAAAACTTCCGACCGATTCCTCTGAATAACAATCCCAACCTATTATGGTATGATACCAACGTTCAGAAAAAGTTTCAAGTTGATTGATTCATTTCTCTGACCTGTATGCCGCGTACATAATTACAAAAAAAAAAAACATAAAAACGGAGCCCATTTTTTTCAGGGTGTGAAATGGAAAGCTTCGGTACGCTCATCTAATTATGATGAAATAGGTTGGTATCAATACATCGTGTAGGGCCTACATAGCCAAGGTAACCGACAATGTTTTTGTTCACATTCACACGATGGTCGGAGGAAAATTCATCAACGGGAAAAAAATGTATAAATACATTTACATTTCTCAAAAGGTCTACAAAACCTGTAAGAGGCTCATATGAGGAATATTAGACTGGGAAAACGCGGGATGCGCGTTGTGAGATGAGCTTAGAAGTATGGCAATCTAGATGAAAAATAACTTGTCAGCTCAATTTACATCTACAAACCTTGACTTACTTCAAACGTTCAAAAACCTCACCTGCAACTTGTTGATATTTATAGTAACCTGCAACCTGTCGCATAAACACTTTGCAAAACCAATTGATCCAAATATTCAATAAAATGTACACGTTTATTGCGTTTTCTCCATTATTTCTCATTCGATTGTTGTAAAAATCTTTGAAAAGGTGTATAATAGTATTTTTCATATTCTGTGAGAATTTGAGAGCTTTTGAAAAATTCTTGTTTTTCAAGTATTTTTCCTCCGGGTTATTCTTATGAGGATTTTCCAAACTTTCCGATTATTTTCCGGAAAAACCTTCCGACAAATTCCTCGGAATAACGATCCCAACCTTTTCTGGTATGACACCAACGTTCAGAAAAAGTTTCAAGTTGATTGATTCATTTCTCTGACCTGTATACCGCGTACATAATTACAAAAAAAAAAACATACATAAAAACGAAGCCCATTTTTTTTCAGGGTGTGAAATGGAAAGCTTCGCTACGCTCATCTAACTAGGAAAACGCGGGATGCGCGTTGTGAGATGAGCTTAGAAGTATGGCAATCTAGAATGAAAAATAACTTGTCAGCTCAATTTACATCTACAAACCTTGACTTACTTCAAACGTTCAAAACCCTCACCTGCAACTTGTTGATATTTATAGTAACCTGCAACCTGTCGCATAAACACTTTGCAAAACCATTGATCCTAATATTCAATAAAATGTACACGTTTATTGCGTTTTCTTCATTATTTCTCATTCGATTGTTGTAAAAATCTCTGAATGGGTGTATAATAGTATTTTTCATATTCTGTGAGAATTTGAGAGCTTTTAAAAAATTCTTGTTTTTCAAGTATTTTTCCCCGGGTTATTCTTATGAGGATTTTCCAAACTTTCCGATTATTTTCCGGAAAAACCTTCCGACCGATTCCTCTGAATAACAATCCCAACCTATTCTGGTGTGACACCAACGTTCAGAAAAAGTTTCAAGTTGATTGATTCATTTCTCTGACCTGTATGCCGCGTACATAATTACAAAAAAAAAACATAAAAACGAAGCCCATTTTTTTTCAGGGTGTGAAATGGAAAGCTTCGCTACGCTCATCTAATAAATATCAACAAGTTGCAGGTGAGGTTTTTGAACGTTTGAAGTAAGTCAAGGTTTGTAGATGTAAATTGAGCTGACTAGGAAAACGCGGGATGCGCGTTGTGAGATGAGCTTAGAAGTATGGCAATCTAGAATGAAAAATAACTTGTCAGCTCAATTTACATCTACAAACCTTGACTTACTTCAAACGTTCAAAAACCTCACCTGCAACTTGTTGATATTTATAGTAACCTGCAACCTGTCGCATAAACACTTTGCAAAACCAATTGATCCAAATATTCAATAAAATGTACACGTTTATTGCGTTTTCTTCATTATTTCTTATTCGATTGTTGTGAAAATCTCTGAAAAGGTGTACAATAGTATTTTCCATATTCTGTGAGAATTTGAGAGCTTCTGAAAAATTCTTGTTTTTCAAGTATTTTTCCTCCGGGTTATTCTTATGAGGATTTTCCAAACTTTCCGATTATTTTCCGGAAAAACCTTCCGACCGATTCCTCTGAATAACAATACCAACCTATTCTGGTATGACACCAACGTTCAGAAAAAGTTTCAAGTTGATTGATTCATTTCTCTGACCTGTATGCCGCGTACATAATTACAAAAAAAAAAACATACATAAAAACGAAGCCCATTTTTTTTCAGGATGTGAAATGGAAAGCTTCGCTACGCTCATCTAACTAGGAAAACGCGGGATGCGCGTTGTGAGATGAGCTTTGAAGTATGGAAGTCTAGAATGAAAAATAACTTGTCCGCTCAATTTACATCTACGGACCTTGGATTACTTCAAACGTTCAAAAACCTTACCTGCAACTTGCTGATATTTATAGTGCTGCAACCTGTCGCATATACACTTTGCAAATTCAATTGATCCAAATATTCAATAAAATGTACACGTTTATTGCGTTTTCTTTGTTATTTCTCATCCGATTGTTGCAAAACTCTCTGAAAATGTGTATAATAGTATTCGTCATATTCGGTGAAAATTTGAAAGCTTTTGAAGAATTCTTATTTTTTAAGTATTTTTCCTCCGGGTTATTCTTATGAGGATTTTTCAAACTTTCCGATTATTTTCCTGAAAAACCTTCCGACCGATTTTTCTGAATAACAATCCCAACCTATTCTGGTATGAAACCAACGTTCAGAAAAAGTTTCAATTTGATTGATTCATTTCTCTAACCTGTATGCCGCGTACATAATTACAAAAAAAAAAAAAAAATATATACTTAAAAACGAAGCCCATTTTTTTTCAGGGTGTTAAATGGAAAGCTTCGCTACGCTCATCTAACAAGTTATTTTTCATTCTAGATTGCCATACTTCTAAGCTCATCTCACAACGCGCATCCCGCGTTTTCCTATAGTTTAACATACATAGCTTTTGATAATTTGCTGAGAAATAATATAATCTTTATTTGGGAGTATTTAAAAGGATATTGACTCTTCTTAATCACGCAGTTGCAAACTGTAAATCGCTTGCATATTATCAGTTGAATATTTGAACCACGTATTCGAAAACAATTAACTTATATTGATAAATTTAATTATCGATAAACTTGCTCAGTTGATAACTCGCGGAATTTAATGAGCGTATTCATTGGCAATTAATGGTAGCTTGATGAAACATGATGTCAAAACGTGGGTGGCCTAATGCCATATGGAAGCAAATTATTGATATAGCTCGATTCTAAAAGAGAGGAGAACCATTCTGACAAATAACTTTATTTTGAATAAAACTAGGAAAACGCTATATATGCGTTGTTAGACGAGCGGATAGTTATAGTATATCGACTTTTTTGCCAAACTTTTGCCTACATTTGCCAATTGGGTGACATTCAAGTTATAAATGGGTAAAAACTGCTTCGAGTGGTACCAATTTAGCACATTTTATGGTTTTCCCTCGAAATGGCTAACCCGATCAATCTGAAAGTTCTCAGAAATGTGTATCATAATGTAACTCAACTTCACACAGAATTTCATTCTTTTTGAAAATAAAATCATTTTCTTTTTTTCCGCCGTGTTATTCTAATGGGTATTTTTGAAATTTCTAAAATTCATAAAAAAAATGTTACCATACGATGATGCCAAAAAACTATACAGATCTAAACTAGATGAGGAACCGTAACGAGAAGAAGTTTGAAGTTGATAGCTGTAGCCGTTTGACCTGTGGAGAACCGACAAAAAAACATGAAAAAAAACATAAAAACGAACACCAATTTTTTTTCAGTATGTCAAATTGAATCCTCGCTAAAGCTCGTCTAATAATGCAGTATCATTGAAGTGAATTGATAGATCTGAGAAGAGAAAATATCAAAATATTCTGTCTCGCTTTTTTTCGTGTAGGCCTACCGGCAAAATAATTGAAAACGCTTGTGACATCCGATATTTCCACAACTAGGAAAACGCTATATATACGCGTTGTTAGACGAGCGGAAAGTAATAGTATGTCGACTTCATTGCCAAACTTTTGCCTAAATTCGCCAATTGGGTAACATTTTAGTTATAAATGGGTAAAAACTGCTTCGAGTGGTGCCAATTTAGTACATTTCATGTTTTTTCTTCAAAATGGCTTACCCGATCAAGCTGAGAATTTCCAGAAATGTGTATCAAGATGTTATTCAACTTCACACAGAATTTCAATTTTTTTGAAAATAAAATTTTTTAATTTTTTTTTCCGCTGTGTTATTCTATTGAGTATTTTTGAAATTTCTGAAATTCATAAAAATAAAAGTTACCACCCGATAATTCCACAAAACTATACAGATCTAAGCTAAATGAGGAACCATAAAGAAAAAAAGTTTGAAGTTGATAGCTGTAGCCGTTTGACCTGTGGAGAACCGACAAAAAAACATAAAAAAAAAACATAAAAACGAACACCAATTTTTTTCAGTATGTCAAATTGAATCCTCGCTAGAGCACGTCTAAAAATTATTGTGAGTACTTGAAACTTGCTGAAGTTGATGTTCAAACTTATTGGCACATCAAATAGTTATAATTTTCATACGTTTTGTCGTTTGAATAATAGGGTATATATTATTGTGTTGACTCTCAAAACATTTTCGCACAATTGTGTGGGATTTCAAATGAATCTGAATCATTGGAACGGTAAAACCTATGAAAATTAGAATCATCAGATGACATGTTCATTAGTGTGAGCAATAACTTTGGCAAGTTTCAACATTATAACATTGTTTCCTCAGAATTCCTGCATGCCACAAGTGTTTCCAGTTATTATGCCGGTATACACAGAGAAAAACAAGACAAAAACATACCGAATTATTTTTTCATCAGTTTAATATTAGTTCACTATAATGATTCTGTATAATATAGTTATTTTCTCAGACGTCCTTCTAATTCTAAAATTGATGAAAAGCATTTGAGCTACATTATTTTTTATTATAATATCATGTTATTATTTTATACTCCAATGCTCTTCAGCACATTGCTATAGAAAATATATTTGGAGATATAATATCAAATAAAATTAGATGAAACCATTCATATAATTATTATATTTCCAACATTGAACAACATTGAATGGCAGAGAATCAAACTGTCAAATGCTCATACCTTTCGTTCACAAACCTTTTTTTTTACAGGTACACTAATAGTTTTAGGCAGGGACCCAAACCGAAATGAATAAAGGTTCCGGTTCGGGTTCTTAATTTTCTCAAATAACGGTTCCGGTTCTGGTTCCGGTCTACGATTAAAAAGGTTCCGGTTCCGGTTCCATAGTGTGAATAAGGGTTCCGGTACCGGTTCCACTTGCTAAATGATTTCATAATTTTTTTTTTTTTTGCTTGCTTGCTTGCATGTGGTGGTTTGTCTATTTTTGGTGGTTTTTGACACTTTGTTTTGTTTGTCCATCTGCCGGGGACAGATCTTTCCCCTCACACTGGGTTTCGACTTTCGAGGTTCCTCCTTTACACCTTCTCTTCTGACAAAATTTATACAGAAATGGTGAAACAGGAGAAATTCCCGAAATAGCGAAAACTCGACCAAACTGGCCACACGCTCTGATATCGGTTATGTTTGGTGCATTACTTAGAAGTAATACAGCTACGAGGGCACCGCCAGAGAACGATTCTCAGAGAGCTGTGTTCCTTCATAGAGGCATACTCTCAAATGTCAATGTCTTTTTCCCGAACAAAAACGTGGACACAAAATGAATCAACGGTCGTTTTTGGCACAATCACGTGAAAAGGATTTATTCTTTTATGTCTGGAAAAAAAAATAACTAAAAAGTTTTAAACAAAATGAGTGAATAATGAGTCTGAATTAGGTATTGAGAACCTTTATGGAACCGAAAAGAACCCAAGATTTTTAGGGGTTCCGATTCCGGTTCCGATTCCGGTTCTTGAAAATCAATAATAAAGGTTCCTGTTCCCAAAAGATACGGGTTTTTTTGGGTTCCGGTTCCGGTTCCGGTTCGGGTCCCTGGTTTTAGGTTACAACTGCTGTAGGGCATACTGCTGAAAGAAAAAGCAAGGCCCAATATAGTAACAAAAATAATGGCAGAAGAGAAAACATGATAAGAAAGTAACAGATGAGAAATAACAAAAGCTTGTGGATCCAATTTCATGTATTACGCTCCCTCATCATGTTCTGTGTAATTGTATGGGCCTACTGTCAATTGAATAGCTGAATTATGCTGGATGAAAACTATCTATCTATCTATGACCAGAAAGCAAGGTCGCACACCGACACATGTAGCTGAGTGGTTAACGCACTCGCTTCATGTGATCCGGTAGGTGAAGGGGCATATCGGACCTGGTTCGATCCCCGCCACCGTCCATCTTTACAGGGGTTATTAGTGGTTTCCCTCTGCAGCCCAGGCCAATGTCGGGATGGTTCCCACAATATAGGCCACGACCGCTTCCTTCCCACTTTCTTTCCCATTAGGCCTACCCATAAAACCTTCATATCATTATCTCATCATCTCATCAATCATTCATTCGACGCCAATAGATCTTAGTCATCATTATAGTGCGTCGTTGAAACTCAATATAAAAGCTAGGTTATCTTGGACGGTTGTCATTGCTGCCACCAGGTAGCAACAGTGTCTCCGCCATGATTCAACACGAGACGTACAATAAATATTGTAAGCAATTATTGCCAGTGACGTCGTTAGGATTTGTGTATTGGGGGGGGGGGGGGGGGGGGCGCACAGGTTACATGAATAAAATGACCGCCCAGGTGCATACCTGCCACGCGCCCGCGAAAAAGGGGTCTGGGAGGCGGAAGCCCCCCAGAAGAGCCCTGCAGGGAAATTTTGAAAATATGGGCATTTTTGAAGAGATTTTTGCGATTCACGAGTGGTTTTGGAGTCTTATGATTGCTTCATCATGGACATTTTTGAAGCTATGCTTTTGTGATTTCTTCCATAAAACCCCCACAGGTAATTTTTTGAAATAGACCCATTCATTTCTCAAGTGATTTTTGATATTCAATAGCAGTTTTGAAGTCCAATGATTGAATCACTGTGGACATTTCCAAAGTTATTATTAATGTTATGATCATTATGGACATTTTCGAAGCTATTCTCGCGATTTCTCCCAACAAAATTCCCAGCAGCGATTTTTTTGAAATATGGTCATTTTTCAAGTAATTTTTGCGATTCACAAGCAGTTTCGGGATCTAATAATTGGATCATTATCGAAAAGAAAAAAGGAAGTATAAAGTAGTGTAGAGTGTAGCTGATACAATTCATATTAATAAGTCATCTACTCATCATATTTCATTGTGTGTTCTTTCGTAGGTCAACATTATATATTTTTAAAGGAGAATGAGTTTTTAGGGGGGGGGGGATGTGTGAATGCGCCCCCCCCCCTGAGACCCCCTAACGACGGCCCTGATTATTGCTATTGCTTTCAAGAGACCTCGCTCGTCGTAATGACGGGGTGACATTATATTCAGGTCTTCCAGTCAAAGGTTGGTTTAGGTTGGACTTGACTGTAATGAATGACAAAGAAAACTGCACATCACAATATACTCTTGCCAAAACAATATTTACAACACTGTTACATAACTTCTGTGAAATAGTTCAAGTTCAGTTGAAGTCCAAATATCCACATACACCTAACCGAATTACGTCACTCTTTTCCACTCGATGTGTATATATGGAGAAATGTTAAGAGGCTACTTTTCATCTCACAACCCATGAGTAAAACCTGCAGGGAAACCCGGACAAAAAGCGTCAATACATGCATTTAGCTCCCAACACATGGTGGGTAAACGGTGGTACCAATCAATCTAATTCTTTTTGCAATAAAACAACAGTGAGTATATCTGTGCCTCCACGTTCAGTAAAAATCATAATTCCATATTATATCACTCTGAAAAAAAAAATCGTAAAAATAATGAAAAACAGGTAGAAACATGTTGATTTTTGACGTATATTTTGAAAGGGTTGAAAACATACCACGAACCAAAGCTCTTCGTACAAGCACGTATTGAATACTAGTGATCATCTAACCGAAAACTGTGTGTCAATACGATGATTGGTTTTCCGTTGCCAACTTGACACCTGCACGTCTGCAATCAAGCCGGTAGGCAAGATGTAAAGAGGCCTCTTAATGCAGTTTGATAATATAAATCGGTTGTATGAGTAAATATTGTAGGCGGATTTGTCTTGGATGAAATTATCATCAAACCATGATTTTATTCCATCAACATCGAAATAGTGATATAGGCCCACAATAATTGTTTCACAATTTCACAATTATTTGTGACCAGAATGAATCAGTTTTAGGAGAACGCATCACATGCGTTGAGCAGCGTATGAGCGAGGTGGTATTTTTCAGTGATGATAATATCCATCCTATCAACATCACGTGCTGTATATTTCAACAGAAAGTCTTATACTCACATTCCCGCCTACTCCTATAAGGTTTAATCCGGAGAACAGTGTAGGCCCTAATTGGTCGTGAATGCCCGTAGTGCATCACATGGTAACCAAGTTCTTAAATAGGTAGGACATATCTCTGCCCCTCAACTTCCATCTGCACCATTACACATGCAATGATATAATTAGAAGATGCCCACCTCGTTAGCTCAGATGGTTGAGAGCAGTTGCGTACCAAGCAAAAGGTCCGGAGTTCGTTTCCCCGGCGAGGTTGTATTTTTCAGTGATAATAATATTCATCCCATCAACATCACGTGAGTACATTTCGACATAAAGTCATGTACTCATATATATATATATATATATATATATATATATATATATATATATATATATATATATATATATATATATATATATATATATATATATATATATATATATATATATACATATACATATTCAGGAAATGTATTCAATCTGGTTTTCTTGGATCACTTATAGTTGAGCATATATCCTTGCACGATACAAATTCAAAATTATCATTATCACTGGTTATAGGCCTAGGCCTAATCTTGACAAAACTAGCAAACTACAATTATTTTCCATTGGACTTTCATTCCAACAGAATATACTGATGTTGCACTGATGTATCCACTATTGTCCATCACATAAATATGATTATTGTTTGATTAAGTATCTACCCAGCGTTAAAAGCTCACAAACAATGTTAGTCTTGATACAATATCACGTATTGATGTAATTAATAACGTTATCATAAAATGAGACAATCAAGAGTGTAAATAACATGAATGTAAGCAAGACGCGTGTGAGTTTAACATTGCGCGATCCGTGCTCCGGTCGGTCAGTGGGTACAAGGTGACGTCATGCGCGATTCGGACGAGAACTCGTATGCGGATAGTCAGACCTTGCTCACAGAGGATATATACTTATACCGATTGATTATTGCTTGCTCAACGATCCCATCAAAAGCTAGGTTTTACGGAGCTACGAATGAGCAGATTATTATGAAACTATAAAGTGATGATTAGTGAGAGGACGTTTACAAAAACCCATGCGTTAGGCGGGACTCAAACCCATGCTCAACGGTGACTACAGTGTTCGAAGCGGTGCCTCAGCTGACCGAGCTACCGAGGGTGGCAATATATTTAGACTATGGGTTTGCTTTATGTGACGGCAAGTGCATAACAATTTCTCCCCCCCTCCTCATCGAATGTGAATGTACAAAATTCCTTGAATCTTGACTGTGTTGACTTTTTGGCCTGCCTCAGCCAAGCTAAAACCAGATCGGGGTATTATTGAATTGGTTACATATGGACTTTGTAGTATTTGTTGCAATTCCGGTTTCGGATAGAATATAATATAGGATATAAATAATCATTTATCGCAAACAAACGAATGCCAAGTAGACTAGAAAAAAGCAAGATAAGCTGATTGAATTAGGCATATTTACATGCTGAAATATAATGGAAAGCTTTGTTTTGTAAACTTTGATTTCAAGAACTGATATGAATCGTCACTGCCTGCTGTCTCATTGATGCTAATTTCAAACGTTTCGAGCAATAATTGTTTCAATAGTAGCTCTGGAAGCCTTCCATCGATATCAAGCGAATGACATATCGTTCATTCTCTTTGAAACGTCTGCTCCAATTTATGTAGCACTTTGAAATAATATTCGTATGCTGAAATTGCATGAAGATTTGCGTTCATTCGTGAAGAATATATTATCTCTTGAGATATCCTCTTGAGCATTTTCAAATTTTCTACGTTGTTTCTCTAAGAAATGATTCAATCGATTGCGCCTCAAATCTATACACTCAGTATCGCGTAAGATGATGACACTTGTCAACGCCAAGTTTCAACAAAATGTGTGCTTCTGTTTGAAGTAGGCCTACGTCGAGCACGACAAAAAAAGTAAAAAAGTTTTTTTTTGCAAGGACGGTAACATTGAGTAGATTCGTTTCGCTCATGCAATAACAGGGGTTTTCCATAATTATCCGAAAGTGGCAAACGGTGGCAACGGAAAACCAATCATCGTATTGACTTACAGTTTTCGGTTGGATGATCACTAGTATTCAATACGTGCTCGTTTGAAGTTCCCACCGGTTTTTCATTGTTTTCACGATTTTTTCAGAGTAATTTGATGAATAAATATGATTTTTAGTGAACGTAGAGGCATACTCATCGTTGTTTTATTTCAAAAAGAATTAGAGTGATTGGTCCTACCGTTTACCCACCATGTGTTGGGAGCTAAAGGCCTGTATTGACTTTTTTGTCCTGTTTTGTTCGTTCCCTGCAGGTTCTACTCATGGATTGTGAGATGTAAAGTAGCCTCTTAACATCATTAGAATTATTTGTATGTGTATTTGCTTCATGTTTTAAATGTACGATTGTTAATCATGAGTGACTCAAGTTCTATGTCAAGAATACATTTTCAATCTACTAATTGTATGAAATATCCAAATTCACTGTCATGGAACAAGATCAACCGTCTCAAATCTACATATCAACAGTATCAACAGCACAACGATATGAGGGAAAGAATTTGAAGCACCATGTATTCATTGAACACAATGAATGATCAATAAAATATCGAGCATGAAAGATGAAAGTTGCAATGAACATCGCCCTGTGTTGCTCCATTCAAACGAGATCAAACTTTTATCGTTTGCCTTCAACAGAAAACAATGGCAATTCATGTCAAGTTTTTGATATAAAAAAAGCGGAAATACCCACCCGAAACAATGAAGAAACTTTTGAGTCGGCAAAATTCAAAAGACAAATCAAAAAGTTATTATCCTTGAAACACCTCGACATCACTCTCAAAACGTATAGTATGTATCTTCAGTTGGATCACTTCTCATTTTATAAAAATCTTTTAATGTTCAATAAATTCAGGTTCACCATATTTCCAGTTCAGTGAGATTGTTTAGTGACTCAAGAAGTAATGTAATTGAATGAATGTGTTGCAGGATATCTGCAAGAAAATCCTTCATTCATGACTGCTTTTCATTCACGATGAATCACCGTGAAGGTCAAGCTTACTATACATTTTAAGTTATCATAATTGCCGAAAGTGAAAATGAGTTTTAAAGTTATATGGTAATAGAATCAAATACTTAACTGGAAATGGAAAAATTAAAAAAATATTCAGAACTTGACTACAAGTTGATTAAGAAACGCTGACGAAATGATTGTGGCGAATATGTGACGATTTACGTGAGATTGTCGTAAGATTGTCGTAAGGTTGTCGTAAGATTGTCGTAAGATTGTCGTAAGATTGTCGTAAGATTGTCGTAAGATTGTCGTAAGATTGTCGTAAGGTTGTCGTAAGATGGTCGTAAGATTGTCGTAAGATTGTCGTAAGATTGTCGTAAGATTGTCGTAAGATTGTCGTAAGGTTGTCGTAAGATGGTCGTAAGATTGTCGTAAGATTGTCGTAAGATTGTCGTAAGGTTGTCGTAAGATGGTCGTAAGATTGTCGTAAGATTGTCGTAAGATTGTCGTAAGATTGTCGTAAGATTGTCGTAAGGTTGGTTTATTTGTATACGTGCTGCATGGGTCGGTCGGGTCGCCGGATGATCTTGTGACTGAGCACTCATCCAATCCAACCCGATCTCCATAATTCGGGCTCAAATGGGTAGATGATAGATAGATAGTTTTTTATTCATCATTAAAACATCGTACATATATAGTTGATAAAAACATAATACAATGAGAAGAAATGATGAGAATGGCGAGGTTCGGCAAAAACAGCTCTTCAACCTAACCAGAAACTACTCACAACAGAACATATAGGCCTAATAATGATTATTGAACATGTTAATATATTATAATATAATATAATATAATATTATATAATATAACATATTTTAAAAATATAATATAATATCAATATAATATAATATATTATAATATAAGACATTGAACATAAAAATAACATGAACAGATATAATGATAATGTTAAGAATGATCCATATGTGAACCATTTTAGGGTTGGATGATGTAGATTTGAGTATTATGTGGTTCTCCTGTTCATTCAACAGCCACTCATTATATTTATTTTTGAAAACATTGCAATATTTCTCATGTTTGAGGAACACAGGTAATGTATTCCATAATTTACCTCAAAGAAACGAAAAATGATTCTTTCAAATTCTCACGAGAATAACTTGGAGGGAAAGAACCCTAAGCAAAAATCCCCCATGACTTCACATTTCAGCGAATTTATGTTCAGAGTTTTTGTAAAATTTCCCATGAATTTTCAAATGATGAAATGATTTTCTAATGATTTTCTCATGAATTTCAAAATGAAGCATTTCGAATGATAATAATGAATATATGATCCATTGAAATGATAAATAGCTTCGGAAAAATATGATATGATGGAAACTCTTTACTGGGTCAAATAATTTTAATTTCCAAACGAAAACGACGAAGACGGAACGAGATACAAATTATCTGTCAACGATTATTGTAGACAGATAATTTGGGGCTCGTTGCGTCTTCAATGTGATAATTTTGATTCCTTCACAACGTATGTATATAGTGATAATATGCGTATCTATTTATCTCCATAGTAATTCAGTATTGCCCAATTGTCAAAGGTTAAACGTAGGTCAAATGCAGAAATAATATCTGTAAATTTCCTATAAATTCGTTTTAATTTGTTACAGATTTATAATTGATGATTAGGATTAATTATATATATATATATATATATATATATATATATATATATATATATATATATATATATATATATATATATGTATATAATATATATATATATATATATATATATATATATATATATATATATATAAATATATATATATATGTATATAATATATATATATATATATATATATATATATATATATATATATATATATATATATATATATATATATATTTCAAACCCAGATAACCAATAAAATTGGGCCAGGGGGTGTTTCCACCAGTTTTTCTAGGGCAGACTTCTCATATCAATCGGTTCCTGCCAGTTCCGACTTCTTCCTCCTCTTCTTCACTACTGCTAGGCCTATCCTCTATTTCTTCTTCTCTTCCTACGAGCTCCCTCCATCGTTCTCTATTCTCCCACCATCTCTCGTCTTCCACTTCTTCCCATTCTTCTCCTCGGTTGACTACCCCAAACTTGACTCCTTCTTGCCACCTTTCTCTTGGTCTTCCAACTCTTCTCTTGGCTCCATTGTTTTCTGCTATCTCAAACATTGCTCTCGGTATTCTCTCCATTTACATTCTCAATTATGTAATATATTATTAATTATAATTATTTATTTCATCAATTATATAATATATAAAATGCGTATATGATGGATAACCACGCTCACTTACCCTTAAATGACTTCCATAATTATCAAGGAAACGCCATATATGAGTTGTAGGATGAGCGATATTGGCAAATTTATATGAGATGTACACTAATTGAAAGCTATACGGACTTGAACAGTTTCATCTTTGCTTATCTCAATCGGTTGGTTGAATTTTATCCATTTGATTTCACTGGTTGCTCTTTTCCAACATCTTTGAAGAGCCTCAATTGATTATGAAATATCACATTACAACTAATTACAACTTATCTACATTATAACTCTATCTCAAAACAGCTGTTCTGATTCAGATGCAACTTTGGGAAGATGTGCATCATTCGTGTGGCTGAATCTCATGGACATTCCGATTTATTCGAAGAAGATTCATTATTTTATTAAGATTCAGAAGATTTATTCTATCAAGTTACTTGTTTTTTACTATAATTGTATTGTGTTTTGTATCATTTTTTATGGTCTTTGAATTATTTGGTATATGTCATCATTAATTTTGTAATCTTTCCTACAAATATCGATAATTTCTTTCAGAAAGACTGTTATCTGCGGCGGAAAGTTATGGTCACCAACAGCGCAGTCCTGGTGTTGAAGTTCATTGGTTTTAAATAATCAAAATGGGGTGGTAAGATCGCCCTTGTGGTGCCCCGTCCAAACGATCCTACTTTTCATCCTTAGTCTTAATTGGGGAACAATGATTTTGTATCAAGTTTCGATGTTATTAAAAAAAAAAAGATAATATTGTTATAATTATGACGATGTTTAAATTTCTTCATGATTGATGTTGCATTTTATGTACTGTGTCCAAGTGGCAACCGTATTGTCGGCTGTGTTTTCATTAATACAAACTTATATATATATATATATATATATATATATATATATATATATATATATATATATATATATATATATATATTTCCAATTTGTTCCCTCTGTATTATTCGTTAGGAGATATTCAAACATTTCTGAATGTTTTTTATTTGGAAGTGGCTTAACCGATCACGTCTCGAGACCATACGGTGGCGAGTTAGTTGATGAAATATACGCATTAATCATGAATCTCAAGTTCTATCAAAATACGTGCTTTTTGCCGACCTACGTGGAGCGCGGACAAGAAAATGTAAACGTTAGAAACATGGCCTTTTTCACAAGTACCTGCGGTGAAATTGAATCTTCTGTACGTTCATCTGACAGATATTAAATCCTAATGAGACCCGTTAGCAACGAAAATTTTCCCCGTGTAATCCCCCCCTCCCCCCCCCCCTCTCTCTCTCCCGCCCAGATCGACACAGGGAGACATTCTAATCCAGGGCTCCCCAACTGGCGGCCCGCGGGACCTTTTCAAACGGCCCGCGGGACCTTTTCAAACTCTACAATCACTGCAATCAAGTATAATATTCGGTGTAGTCAAATTGAGAGTATATCTGGCATCGTTGTGCACTTCCCCCTTGCACCAGATCAGTTACAAAGACCTGAATAAAGACATAATGACAAGAAGTGTAATTTAAATAATTTAATCTTATCTAGAAAAAAATAATCAGTTTCAAGAAGCTTGAATAGGTGTGTATTGAAAATAAGTTGTTTGTGTGCGGGCACACCAAATTGAAAACAGGTGAGAAATAAATGAAGATTATCGGACAGCTAAATATGTGACCCACCTCAAATTTTCCCCCTTAAAAAAAAATGTATCTCTGAGATTTCTAGTTGGAAAGCCCTGCGAGTGAGTGAATATAATCCAAGAGAACCGATATTTTGACTTACCTCTTGAGGGTAGAAGGGCGCTTGAAGCGACACGCAGATGGCGTTGCAGAAGTCTGCTATCCCGAACACAATCAACGTTAACCATTGCCTCTTGGTGAAGTTTACCATTTTCACTTGACCAACTTTGAAAATAAAGTTCGCTCTTTGTCACAAGAACTTTCTATAAACTCCTGAGTTAGTATCACTGTATTATTCTTCTCTCAAAAACAATCCTTTTATTACGTAATATTTTTTTGGTCAAACTCAAATAGTCTGTTCTTCAAATTTCGATTTCATATACGAATATAATTCAAATTTCATTCAATTTCGGAATAAAATATATATATTGTGAAATTTTTTTATCACCACTGATTATATATTTATAGGATCGTTCAAATTTGTTCTTTAAATCACAATTTGTTCTTCACTGATGATTGTTCTACAATTTGAACCCGCACTAAATACGTAAAGTGCACTGATTATAGTCGAATACCCAGCGTAATCGATCGGTAATCCTTATGCTGCCTCATGGTTATACAGTTCACTAATAAATCGATTAAAACTGACTTGCAAAAATACAAGTTTCAACGTGAAATACATACATAATGATATCTATAACTTCACATTCATTTTATATATAACACTTCGAAAAAAAAAATTCCAATTATTTTATTTTACAATACGATCCGTATGTACGATATCTTCTATGATGATGAATACGGATACTTGTACGTCTTCACTGTATAATGTTTCTGATAAGTCTAGGGAATATTTTCCGACAAACAGTTTAAAGGTCTAATATATACCAAGCGTCAGTTCGAGATCTGATCAAAGACTGGCCAGTAAATTGTCATAATTCATTATTGCTCTTTTAAATATCAGAATACACGTTCAAAGATCATATTTAGATTGCATTTTTCGTCTTAATAACGAGGGGAAGGGGTAGTGGGGGGGAAGTTACAGCACACCCCTTTGTTTTGATTCGATTGGACAGTTGTGATTCGTCGGGAGAAATGCGCGCCTTCCTAATCGAAAAGGTCAGAGTTGAAATAATGTGATTTCGAGAGAGAATATTTAATGCGTAATTGAATGGAATAATTCGAAATGTTGAATCTCGATGTTTCTCGATTAAAGGGCGTTAAACTTATTGATTCGGATTTTTTTATCACCATATTAATGTATGAGTATAATTTATATTTTATTGAAATGATAGTCTGTGGAATGTTTAATTGAAATAACTAATAAATCAGATTGAACCATTTCTAAAATGTTCGATGGAATTATTTTTCTTGCATCATGTGTTGATTCGAATGTCGATGTTTGAGGTTTCCCTCAGTGACGAAAGATAACAATGGGATTGTCATCACCTCCTCATAATAGTGATGATAAACTTCATATCATCTCCATGTTTACTTGTGAATAACTAGTCAAACGCGAAATATGCGTTGTAAGATGAGCGAGGTATCTGAATGAGGTATAAAAGTCCTTGAAGTAGTTCTACCCTTGCTACTTTATCGACTCTGGTATTCTACACACCTTGATATCTGAATAAGCTATACAAGTCGTTGAAGTAGTTCTAATCTTGCCACTTCATTGACTCTGGTATTCTACACACCTTGATGTATATGAAAAATACTTCATTGTTGGTCAACTCTTGAATCTAGAAAGCAGTGAATCTCGACAGCTTAATTCTGTCACAATTTTTATGATATATTTAATGAATATTATCAGTTATTTTTTTTTCTTCAAAAAGGCTGATTGGAATTGCATACGAAATAGTGAAAATGTATAAAATCTATGCATACACATGTAGAGAAAATTTTATCCCATTTGGAGAGATTTTATTTTTCAACATTTTCCGCCCAGCCAAATCTTATGGGGTTTTTAGAAACTTTGAGATGATTTTTCTCAAAATCGGTCTGACCAATTCATTCCAAAAACTATACAGTTCTAAGTTGGATGAGTTTGCGTGTACAAAAAAAGTTTTATGTTCATCAGTCAACCCTTGCGACCTGTGGAACGCTTACAAAAAAAAAACACACAGACAAATCCCTATAAGAGTGGGATGGAGACTTCGCTACGCTCATCAATAAAAAAGGTCGTAAGCCAAGATAAAAAAAAATATGTTATGGATGTTATGTTATAGTTATGGAAAAATATAATCCAACACGATGGTATAGTTTCAAAGCGATATCGGTCGAACAACTCTTATGAAAAACCAATTTGGAAATTTTTGAAACTTCCATAAGTATGTCACAGAAGGGAAGATCATTGTCTTCTCTCTTTAATACGAGTAGCCTACATTCTAGAGATATGAATGTAACTCATGGGTCTGCGCACATTAGAGTGCACATACATATTTGAGGTACTAACATTTGCCAAAGCTAATATTCATGGATTCCCCCCCATTCCCCCCCCCCCCCCTGAATACAGTCACAATAATTGACACAAGAATCTTATTAAACTGAACAAACACTATAAAACTATTCATCATAGAGGCTTGCATCATTATGTATCAAAATTGTTCAATAAATCACCAACGAAAAAGAAATCAAAGAAATGCCATTAAAAGAATTCAAATCAACAATTAAAATGCATTTTGATTAAAATTACTTGATACATTTAATTGAATTTCTTTCAAAACCACTTTATACTCCGTGTAGAGGATTTCATGGACACTGGCTCTATTCTGAAAATTAGAATCAATATGTGAAATAATTTATAATCAGAATTCAATTGAAACGAAAATTATTACAGAACTGTACCTATACCTTGAAAATTGGAATTGATTGAAATAATCAAAACCATTTGATGGTCTTAATTAAAATTAATTTCAGATGAAATATATTTGAAATATTATTATCATCATCACTTTTATTATTGTTATTCATAAATGGATGTATTTATATCATATAATGTGTTATAAAAGCGACATTCATAAGTTAGTAAGTTAATAATTGTGAACTGCTAACCATTCCGAGTTCCTTGGAAGAGGGTTAAAGGTATAATTCAATAAATAAATGACAACTAATTAATTCTTCTCGAACAATGAAGCTGTGATAAGAGTGTTTGTGATGTCGTGGAGATGACTGGCCTGGAATTATCTGGTTCCAGTCGCACGTTTTCAGACTCGCGTCGGCAGAAAGACGGCGGCGGATCCAGTTTTAGCCTGACAAATTGTGAATTACTCTGAACACGTCCACGGTGAAAGTATCCTGAACTTTTTTGATGGGTAAATAGTTTCGGAAATCGATCACTGAAAAAAATATCTCCGGAAAAATATTCCCGGTGAATAATTTTTGAACGAACAAAGTATACAGGAAAAAGGAATAACTTCAACCTGAACCAACCTGGAAAAATTGAAATACCTCTCGAGTTAGGCCTAAATGTGATTATAGATGACGATCAGAAATTCTATTCTATTATTTTGTGATGAGATGAGATCATTTTTTTATTTTACTTTGAAGATCTGTCTTCGGAATCGATTTCGGGTATCCTAAAGACCTGAACAACCTTGATTCAATTTACAGAATCCTTCTTGATTGACTTTCACGGGGGATATATTTTTCAGGAATTTCATTTCCACTCACCGGAAATTGTGACAGCAAATTCACGGGTTCTTGGAGGTATTTTCCAGTCTTTCATCGGAATTCCTGCTTTTATATTTTGGAGATACTACACTAATATGTTTGTACTGGATGGGAATAATCATGGCCATCACACGAGGGGTGGTGAAATATTTAACAAGCTTTTAGTAGACTAACAATGACAGATCAGGATCCAATCTATACGCAGGAACACATATTTTCAATAGTCTACCAGAAAAATTGAAAAATTCCACTTAGTCAAGACATGTTTTCAAACTGAGAATAAAATATTTTTTTATTTCACATGCATTTAATAATATGATAGGTTTTGAAAGAGCAAGAAACTGCAAATGTAGGCCCACATTCTGTTCCAACAGACTATAGTTTTCCACTAGTAAATATTCAATAGCGAGTTTCAATACTCAATAATTTAGACTTCAATTACATGAGTAAGTATTTTATGAAAGAAGGTTTGTCCAATCATGAGTATTAGTTTAATTTAGTTTCAATTATGTGAATATACTTGAATTGGGTTTTTTGAGTGATGTAATTTCAGAACAAGGTTGAATCTTTTCGTTGTATGCTTTTCTAGTAACTGTTTTCTTCTTTCTATGTTATCGCATCTTGAATGTGTAAGTGTGAATTTTTAGTTTTTGCACAAGCATTTTTCTCAGTAATTCATTGTGTGCTTACTTCTTTCTTCAATTGATTAACTTTGCACATGTATCGTTTTCTTTCGTAATTTTAGGTTGCATTTTTTCCCCCTGTTTTTTAACTTATTTTTTGTGTGTTTTATAGAGTTATTTTATTTATGTTATCGCCACAGTCAAGCCCTCATAAGGCTTTGTGGATCAAGCGATGAGAATTTTGTTAATTGTAATGTTTCTAACTTTTGTTTTCCCAATAAAAAAAAGCAACATTTATTGTATAATGTATCATCTTGTAATTACTTGTACAATTTTATCACCATGAAATAAATGAATATTCTAACTCAAATTCTATTCGTTCGGATATAAACTGAGATTGAGCGGATTTTCATACATCATTTTCACTTTGATATTTTTCAATTTAGAACATTCACATGAATTTTAGTAGCCTTGTACAACCTTGAATGAAGTCAAAACAGACTTATTCCAATTGTGTTCCCGGGGGATATTTTCCTGGGAATACATCCTCCAAATGACATTTTTCTGGATGAGATTTTTTCAGAGATTTTTTTTCGTTCACCAAGAAGTGTGACGACCAACTGATAGATTTATACAGGTATTCTTTTCACAGCTTTTTATCGGGATTCTACCTTTCCATTTATGAACCGAAATTCAACAAATTCTTCGTAACATTCAATTTCGTTTTTTATTCAATTTCAAACATTTTTGGGAATGATTTGTTCATATAAGTTATTCACATTTTTGTTTTTATTCCAAACTCGATTTCAATTAGAGCTCCTTCCGGGCCCGGTGATGATCATTCAGTTTGTCCCACGACCCCACCGACAGCTGAATTATGTGGGGGTACGAATGAGCTTTCGATAATGAAACTGTGAAATGATGATGAGTGAGAGGACGTTCACAAAAACAAACGCCCTTTGCGGGACTCAAACTAACGCTAGGCATGACTTTAGTTCTGAAGCGGCGCCTCAGTCGACAGCCACGTTGGCCAACTTTTTAGGTCCGGATTTTCAGTAGATAGTTAAATAGTCCGTTAGACTAATCATCTTATTAGTCTTGATAGTATGCTCAAATGGCACAGGTAACTAAGAAAGACAAGTTAACTACATTACAATTACTGATTACAATTGACAATTGTTAGCAATTAACAATTAACAACAATCAAAAACCGTTAAAAATTGACACTTGAAACTATAACCATCGACCAATTGACTTTCAACTTCTAACTTTTAATTTTTAATCTTTGCTTTGAATTGGGCCTATAACCTTCTGATTCTAGTATTAATGTACTTTTTATAGTGAATTTATTTTTATACTTGTTCTTATTCCGTTACTTGACTTGGTAGTTGCTAGGTATTTATAAAAGATAGCATCTACCATTTATCTCAGTTTATCTATATTTTCTTGTTTGTTGGAATTGTGTGTGATACATTATCTTTTATTGTATCCTTGACTGTCCGTATGATTAACTCAAAAATATTCCATTTTGAATTTTAATCCACGTGGGCGAAAATGAAAATAAATAAATGAATAAATAAATTAACTTTCAGAGGGCGATTATTTCCTATAATCATCTCATTAATTACCATATTATGGTTGAGGATTCGACCCACACGGGAGTCGATTTAGTCAAGTATCACTTTTTGGTGATAACTTTCGAATGGTTTGAAATATCGAAATTCTAATACGGTAGAAACACAATTAATATCTTTAATACCTTGATATACGATATGAAATGGAATGATCAACATTGCATTCTAACATTTTCACTGAAATCAACTGAGAAACGTGTTTTTGTTAAACTATACTCAGCTATATTTGTGGAAATGGAGCGATATTTTAGTTTGTAAATTTTGTTGAATAGTTCTCACTCAAACCACCTTGAAGGTTTTGAAAATATCTACGTTTCTCCTGTTTATTAGAATTTGAATATCTCATAGCGTACAAAAGCTATCACCAAACACTGATGAGTGTAGATATGAAGATATAAATTGAATAAGAATGAATATAAATTCGAATATATGATATAAGATATGAGTTTAAATTAATACATTACATTTCGAAAAGATCAGTGGGTCTACACATTTTCAAAAATCATTCGTATTCAATTTATCCATTTTGATTTCTTCCCCTCCCTCCCCTCATTTTTGATGAGCGTAGCGAAGTCTCCATCCCACTCTTATAGGGCTTTGTCTGTGTTTTTTTTTTTTTTTTGTAAGCACTCCACAGGTCGCAAGGGTTAACTGATCAACATGAAACTTTTTTTGTACACGCAAACTCATCCAACTCAGAACTGTATAGTTTTTGGGATGAATCGGTCAGACCGATTTTAAGAAAAATCATCTCAAAGTTTCTAAAAACCCCATAAGATTTGGCTGGGCGGAAAATGTTGAAAAATTAAATCTCTCCAAATGAGATGAAATTTTCTCTAAATGTGTATACATGGATTCTACACATTATTACGATTCTGTATGAAATTCTGATCAGTCGTTTGGAAGAAAAAAAATAAAATGACTGATAATATTCATCAAATATATCATACAAATTGTGACAGAATTAAGTTGTTGAGATTCACTGCTTTCTAGATTCAAGAGTTGACCAACAATGAAGTATTTTTTATATGCGTCAAGGTGGGTAGAATACCAGAGTCAATTAAGTGGCAAGAGTAAAATTACTTTATCGACTTTTATAGCTTATTCAGATATCAAGGTGTGTAGAGTACCAGAGTCGATGAAGTAGCAAGGGTGAAACTACTTCAAGGACTTTTATACCTTATTCAGATATCTCGCTCATCTTACAACGCATATTTCGCGTTTGACTAGTATATATAATTCTGTGTTTCTCATTTTCTTTACTCACACTTCTACATGGCTTATAGTTTATGACACATTTCTCATTTCAGTACATCATAGCTTTAGGTTTTTGTTTGTCATTTTAGAAATAAGTTACTTTTCTTGATCTATTACCATTCTTCTGATCATTCTATCCATTGATCAATTAATCACTGTCAATCATGGCAGCCATTTTATATGAATGGCAAAGTCTCTAATAAAGACAAATATATTACGTTGAAACAATTATCAAGCAAGCTCTTACATAATACAACTAGAACTTTCCATGAAAGACCGAATAACAGTTTTCAGCCACTGAACAGATTGGTTTCTTAGCCTGACCCCGGGAAACATTCCAAGGTCAACCCTAAAAACACGAGTAACTTCCATCTCCAGAATACATGAATCAGAGTTTTCCATTACGCCCATCCAATAGAGGTCGGTGACTGCTTATAACGGATGTAATCTATAAATAAATCAAGTGTTTTAAAAGTGGACCTATCATACAATTTAGTGATTATTGACTGTAACTGGGGCTATCGAAAAAGGTCAAAGGTCAGAATAACGCAAACCAAACATACACGTATATTATCATGTTGTACAAATTGTTCCACTAGTTATATACTGTGTTCATTATAAGATAGTGGTCGTATTGCCAACCTGATAGAAAGATAGAATGTATTACTTAAGATACTTATCGTGAACTAGAGCGAAATGAGACAAATATGATTTTCAAATGAGCGTAGCGGAGACTTCTATTTGACATACCGATAAAAATCGAGCCTCATTTTCAGGTTTTTTTTCATTCTGTGCGCGGCTCACAGGTCTGGAAATGAAACAATCAATACTGAAACGATGCTCACGTGCTTTATGAAATGTTTTTTTCCATATGTGCAGTACGTTCCAAAAGTAAAACATGTACTCATATCTATTTATCTATATAAATACACACATATATATATATATATATATATATATATATATATATATATATATATATATATATATATATATTTATATATATATATATATATATATATATATATATATATATATATATATATATATATATATATATATATATATATATTGAAATTTTTAAACTTTCACGACTCATTTTATAATAATGATATACATTGAACAGGAAGATTAAAGTCGTGTATGAAATTGTGAAATCTTTTTAATATCTCTACGTTTCAACCATTATGTTATGGTCTTTTTCAAGAGAATTATTGAAATATATTCAATAATTCTCTTGAAAAAGACCATAACATAATGGTTGAAACGTAGAGATATTAAAAAGATTTCACAATTTCATACACGACTTCAATCTTCCTGTTGAATATATCATTATTATATATATATATATATATATATATATATATATATATATATATATATATATATATATATATATATATATATATACATATATATATATACATATATATATATATATATATATATATATATATATATATATATATATATATATATATATATATACACATATATATATTTCCATATAATTTCAATCGTTTGTAGTTACATTTGAAAAAATTAGAAAGATACAAAGATGTTAAACAAGAAATAAAAGTGTGGTTATTAGAGAATAGAAATAGGCATGATAACTGAGCTGGTGATTGGTGAATATTCAAATGAACCCACCAAATTGACTAATTCATTAATATTCCATTATTTCAATGGGATCAGGAAATTGACATCCCGAAAATTACTCTCGGTGTCTAGATCATGATTATTTTAAATTGTCTTATATTGATTTCTTCATTATCATAAATGTTGTTGTGCCTCGCAGTTCAAATTGTTGAAATTGGGGTGTCAATACCCAATTTATCAATTTTTGATTGATCATTATGTACTATTCATACTATCAATATTATTATGACTTATCAATTTGGAAAATATACCATATTATGTGTCTCTTAGGCGAAATACTTATCTAATCAAAGTGTCTTACACTGGTTTTATGTAATTATTGTTTTCTTACAATCTTGTACAACGGTCTACTTTTTTCGTCACTTGATGTAACTTGATTGCTTGAAATTATTAGTAATCAAAGATACCTTACACTTTGTTAGTAGAATGTGACAAATCATTCAATGTTTTTCTTTTTTCTTTTCACTTCAACTACTTTATTACTTTTAATGTTTGAGAATTACGTCCGAATTTAAATTGTACTTATAATTCACTATTTTAGTGAAAAATACTTCCACACTTCCGCCTCTTTTAAATGGGCTTTGTGGATGTTTTTATGTTGTTATTTTGTTTTTCTTTCTGTATTAGTGTATGTGACCGTTAAAAGAAATTGAGAATAAGAAAAATTGAAAAATATATATAAATAAATATATATATATATATATATATATATATATATATATATATATATATATATATATATATATGTATGTATATATATATATATATATATATATATATATATATATATATATATATATATATGTATATATATATATATATATATATATATATATATATATATATATATATATATATATATATATATATATATATATATATATATATATATATATATATATATATATATATATATATATATATATATATATATATAAGATATCATAATTATATCATTCTATCATTGTTATTTTGATATATTTTGATATATCATATGATATGTTTTAATATTCTCATTCATAAATATATATATTATATATATTATATATATATATATATATATATATATATATATATATATATATATATATATATATATATATATATATATATATATATATATATTTTTTTTTGTTCTCTTTTTTTTTCATTGAGTTTTAACGACGCACTATACTGATGGCTACGATCTATTGGCGTCGGTGGATGATGAATAAGATGATGGGATGATGAGATGAAAGATTATTCTATTAGGTGTTTTGGATGGTGGGAAGGAGTCGATCGTGGCCCGTTGTTAAGAAACCATCCCAGTATCAACCTGGACGACAGAGGGAAACCACGAAAACCCCCGTCAGGATAATCGACCATGGTGGGAATCGAACCCCGGTCTCCTGAATGACGGTTCAGTGTACTACACACTCGGCCACTCATCTCAGTAATGCTATTTCGTTATTATTGAACAAACGAACATAATGATTACAGAATACATACCTTCATTCAGTAACTCATATAATCCAACACGAGTTCCTCACACCTTGTTTCTCATCCGTGCAAAACATCAGCCAAGATTAACCCTTTCAGTTCATTTCACTAACCACAGCCATATTCACGAAAACTGCCGGATCGAAACTGACACGCGCCAATGATAATACATACCCGAGACGGTCAATCGACACCGTCAACACTAGCATTAAAACGTAACGGATGACTGGAAGACTGAATCAGCAAATATAAATTATTTCAATATATATAAAAATGAATGTTTGTTTGTTTGTTTGTTTGTTTGTCACTTGTTCCGCTCATTCCGCTCATCCGATTGCGATAACACTTTGGTGGGTTGTTGTAAGCGAGCCCGCGAAGGTTTCGTGGGGGGAGCGGGTCTTGGTTGGGGGGCAGGGGGGGTGGGTGAAAGTTTGGTGAGTTGTTGTACGCAAGCCTGCGAAGGTTTCGCGGGGGATTGGGGGTCGGGGGGGGGGGACAAAAAATATTGTATATCCAAAGCACTTCAATAAACAAAATTAAAACGCGAACAGTTTTCTCCTTTCACTGGCTTTGCAACGCATTCCGGGTACTCGCTATTTTTTTATATAAACAAGTCAATAAGGAACATTCTGGCATTCTGGCGATAGAAGTATAACACCTAATGAAATAACCTCTCATCTCATCACCCCATCATCTCATATATCATTCACCGACTCCAATAGATTGTAGTCATCAGTAGAGTCGAGAGTGCGTCCTTGAACTCAACTTGAATTAAATAAGTCTACAGAGAACATGTCGCTGTAGCGCTATTGTTAGTATACCTGCTTCACGTGCACTGGGTCGATCGTACGATTTCCGATGCTGTAATCTTGCTTTCAACAAAATAACAATCAAATCTCGTCTCGAGCGAAGAGTCATGGTGAAGTTTCTTCTCCAACTTCACCACAGAAACAAAAACATCCACACAAAATGTTGTGATTTTAAATTATTGTTATTATGGTGCAATTTAAAAAAAAAATTGTATTGCCGAAAGAATTTCGCGAGCGGTGAGGGGGAGGGGGAGGGAGCAAGGAGGCTAGACACTAATAGGCTAGATAATAGATACTTGGGCCCGGATTCACCAACTAATAACTGGAGGTTAAACCCGGTTCAAATTTTTAATCCAGGTTTATATTTAGGAAGCCGTTTCATGAAGCCTAAACCGGAATCAGATTTGACCCAAACTGAGCTTATACTATTCTAATAGGGTATTCTCAACTGACGTCACAAATTGTTGAAAGAGACAGACAACAATGTGCACCAGTTGGAATTGACCAATCAGTATGTTTGGTAGTCCACCAGTTTGCTGTATTGCTGTTGTAACGATTGTTTGTCGTTTGTTACGTGCGAACACCCTCCAGTTTATCATTAAACCAAGTTGTACAAAGCCAAGTTTAAACTGAAGTTGATGAAACCTGGCCTAATAGATACTATAATAATACTACTATCAAAATCTAACCTCCTTGGTGGTAGGGGAATGGGGGGGGGGGATTCGGGCAAGAAACCACGAAACCAAAGACAAGTCAAGTCAAGTCTACTATTTATTTGGAGTCGTAAAATCGCCCTTGTTGTGCCCTGTTCAAACGATCCTAAACTAACATCCTTTGCCTTAATTGACACACAATATAATTATGTATAGATAACGATGTAGTTTTGAAAAAATAGCCAATAATCAAATGATAAATAGCTAGGTAACCATCAGTTAGCTCAACTAGCTCTGAATAAACAGATTCGAAGTTATCATATCACGGCACCAGTATCATTATTTTATTCTTCATCAAGAATTCTGGAAAAATGGGGATACATTTTTTAAATGAATTTTGAAAGTTCAATTCATGTCAGAATTTTTGTGTCTCACCTTTCATCTCTCATCTTACATCTTTTATCCTCTCACCTTTTACCTTTCTCCTACTCCTTTTGCCTATTTTTCCAATAGCTTGACGTAACGTTGAGGTTTCCCTATTACACACGTCCTCAAACCCGGCACCTCCACTCATGCTGAACATATGGAGTGTCAGGACGAATGTATTATTACTAGGCAAACGCGTTATGTGTTTCCGCGTTGATGGATGAGCTGGAACATATCAACTTATCTTTGGATTGGTTATTATATATATATACACCTTGAGATCCAAACCATTACATCACTGCCATCTTATTTTACATTAATAATTTATATAATAATAAAGAAGGCTTTGTTTTAATCGTTTACAGTCAAGTGGTGACACTTGTTGCTTTGATTTAATAGGTATCTTAATAGCTTTGAATAATTGACTCAAATAACATTATATATTTTTTTACATCGAAACGGCTGATCCGATTTGAGTAAAAGTTCGGAATAATGTGTATCATTATCAGATTGAAGTTCTCTGAAAATTTGAATCCTCTCAGATGAAATATTTTTCACGAATGTTTTCCTCCGGCTTATTCTAATGGGATTTTTGAAAACTTTGGAATGAGTTTTCTCAGAAGTTGTTCAACCGATCGTGCCTTAAAACTATACAGCATCAAGTCAGATAGGGTTTCATGTGTGTGCCAAGTTTCAACTGATTTTGAATTTTTGTCTGACCTGTGGAGCGCGAAAAAAAAAAAAAAAAAAAAAAAAAAACAGGCACTTTTTTTTCGGTATAGTGTAATTGAGTCTTCGCTTCGCTCATCCAATTATTATTATTGTTCGTTTAACGACTTCACCAACAGCTAGGTTATACGGAGGTACGAATGAGTGGGTGATTATGAATGTATGAAGTGATGATCAGTGAGAGGACATTTACAAAAAACCCATGCCATATGCGAGATTCGAACTCACGCCCAATGGTGACTTCAGTTTCTGAAGCAGTGCCTCAGCTGACTGACATACCGAGGGTGGCAGGACGAATGAAGTTTCTAACTTGATGTCAATTGACGACTCGAAATGGGCGTGGCTTCACCAGTGGGCCAGTTGGGTCCATATCATTTGTGGTCATTTGAAGATATTCCGATTGAATATTTGAATTTCACAACAGTTCTAACAGCCCTGTTGATTGTATGATATGATTTGTGACGTCAAGGGGGTGGATCATGCAAGTTGTTAATTGAAGTCTCTAAGTGAAAAAGCTGAGAAGGCGGCGATCAAATTATTTCCACTCAGCTTGAGTGTCACTTATTTTACTCTACTCCTCGAACGAAGGTGAAATATTCTAGGCAAACGCGGCATATGCGTTATTGTAAGATGAGCGAGATATCTGAATAAAAGTCGTTATATTAGTTCTACCTTTGCTACTCCATCAAATCTGATATTCTATACACCTTGACGCATATGGAAGATACTTCATTGTGAGGAAAATATCGAATCTAGAAAAGCATTGAATCTTGAAAACAGAATTCTGCCATTATTTCCATATATTTTATGAAGAAAAACAGTTGATTTAATTTCTTTCTTCAAAACGGCCGTTTCGAATTGCATACAAAACGGTGATAATGTGTACTATTCATGTGTATACACATCCATGGAAAATGTTATTCTATTTTGA
Organism: Brachyptera risi; assembly: GCA_964007535.1. Taxonomy (NCBI): domain Eukaryota; kingdom Metazoa; phylum Arthropoda; class Insecta; order Plecoptera; family Taeniopterygidae; genus Brachyptera; species Brachyptera risi. Next base: position 13,459,969 of record OZ023336.1, on the reverse strand, counting down.
GAAATGTTATTTTCTCGAATTTTCTTGCCCAGCCTGATCTAATGGGGTTTTTAGAAACTTTGGGATGATATTTCTGAAAATTGGTTCAACCGATTCATTCCAAAAACTATAAAGTTCTAAGTTGAATAAGTTGGCGTGTGCAAAAAAGTTTGATGTCGATCAGTCAAACCGTGCGACCTGTGCAGTGCCCCCCCCAAAAAACACAGAGCATTAAGATAAGAGTGAGATGGAGTCTTCGCTATTGCTCAACCATTAATTGGTTATTATTATTAATAATATTTTCATCAATAACATAGAAACTTGATATGAGATCATTGTTCCCCAATTGAGGCTATGGATGAAAGATAGGATCGTTTGGACGGGACCCCACAAGGGCGATCTTACCACCCCATTTTGATTAATTCTGATAAATAACATTGAACTTTGACACCAGAACTCTTTGTTACCATACTTTTTTTGCCGCATGATGAGAGTATTTCAAGTTTCAAAAGTCCGAAATACATCATAAGTATATATATATATATATATATATATATATATATATATATATATATATATATATATATATATATATATATATATATATATATATACAATATATATATATATATATATATATATATATATATATATATATATATATATATATATATATATATATATATATATATATATATATATATATATATATATATATATATATATATATATATATATATATATATATATATATATATATATATATATCTGTATATATCTATATATATATATATATATATATATATATATATATATATATATATATATATATATATATATAATATATATATATATATATATATATATATATATGTGTACATATATATATGTATATATATATATATATATATATATATATATATATATATATATATATATATTCATATATATATATATATATATATATATATATATATATATATATATATATATATTTATATATATATATATATATATATATAAATATATATATATATATATATATATATATATATATATATATATATATATATATATATATATATAGACTATATATATCTATGTGTGTATAAATATATATATATATATATATTTATATATATATATATATATATATATATATATACATATATATATATATATATATATATATATATATATATATATATATATATATATATATATATATAAATATATATATAAATATTGATTCATATATATATATATATTTTTTTTTTTTTTTTTTCTATATATACACTTTTTTCTCATGGATCAGGATATTATCAGCTTTGGTATTAGGAGTAAACTGAACACACGAATGTTGATTTCTCCCATCAACAGCTGATGAATGGTTTATTATTATATAATTGAATAAAAACGAGTTTTGAGTTATAATTATAGCAAATACATCTGAAGATCAAACGCCCAGAACTCATGAACCTCAATGATAATAATGGTAATGATAATATATCCACTGTCTCTATTCAATGCACATACAATGACCATATGAAATACATTACATTCAGTTATTGGAGGATGTTGATCAACATTTGAAACAATGAATAATTATAAAGAATAGCATCTTGATTAGGACGAATCAGAAGGCCTACATTTAGAACATGATTATCTGAGTATATTTTTATATTGGGTTATAACGACGCTCTATACTGATGGCTACGATCTATTGCCGTCGGTGGATGATGAATGAGATGATGCGATGGTGAGATGAAAGGTTATTTTATTAGGTGTTTTGGATGGTGGGAAGGAGTCAGTCGTGGTCTGTTGTTAAGGAACCATCCCAGTATCAACCTGAACGACAGAAAATCACGAAAAAACCCTGTCAGGATGGTCGACCATGGCTGGAATCGAACCCCGGTCTCCCGAATGACGGTTCAGTGTATTAACCACTCGGCCACGCGTCTCGGTATATATCTGAGTATAATTCAAAAAACATACTAGACTCACGTTATGATGTTAACATATTATATTCATTCGAAGAATAATAAGCTTTGCCTATTAGAAGGTTTTCAATTCAATTTTAAATCTTGAGAATGATTCAAAATTTCTTATAGCTTCTGATAAACTGATACAAAATACAATATGTTCTTTCATAACAAGTGATTGTTTCTTGTCCACTTGTTTCACTTGTTCAGTTTGTTTTTGTTAACCGTTCAAGGAAGAATAATGATTCAGGTTGTTGGTGAACCTACAGTTGAAATAATGATGTTATTGTGGCCCACCTGAGTCACTATAACAACATTTCCATCTCATATTGACCGACAGATATTTCAATTGAGATCACATATTTTGTTTTATGATTTACCATGTTCATGTGTTGTTTCACGGCACTTCAACAAGGTGTGTATGTCACACACAATTAAGGGCCGGTATTATACAGAATGGTTATGCGTCCAAATAGCGCTATTTGGCCGCACAACGAGGTCTGAATAGCTTATTGGCAGTATTATGAGCTCCGGATTAGACTAAATTCGTACACATAAACTGGCCAAATAGCTATTCGGTGCTGAGACCACTTAATAAATCCTTATTTGGTCAAATAGCTTATGTGGTAGGTTAGCTTTATAATACCAGCCCTAAGTCAAATAGGCTTGTAAGATCTTGTGAAACATGTAACTTCTCCATAAAAATGATGAAAAAAAGAACAACAACAACAACAACAACAACCAGGCTTTGAATAATAATTAACTAACTCTTATTCAATCATCACTCAGTACAACCAGCTCTAAGTGAAGTAAAGATCTTATAATGCATGAGACATTTCATCAGTGTATCGCGTGCGTCTGTTATTATCGCCAATTGCGCCACCAGTCTGGTGTTATCAGCGCTCGCCGCCGCGACGCTTGAGCGCTGACAAACGGCCCGTGACAACATTACCATTAACCTAGGATCAGACGTATTCTAACACGTCTTGGTGACTGAAACTGTTGCTGCAGTTAACCCAGTTCTTAACTCCAAGCGTTCGACAGGGGTGACCAGAGGTTTGATTCACGATAGGGAGATGTAATATGTTTGTCACGTTACCGTAGTAGGATAAGTTAAGAGTCCACGGGAGTCGATTGAGCGAAATATCAGTTTCTTAGTGATAACTTTTGAACGGTATGAAATATCAAAATTCTAATACGCGAGAAATACAGATAATTATGATGGCTTCAAGATAATATAAGTTATAACTATTCAAGTCATGTCGCATAACTGTGAAGTGTCGACAGCTAAAACAACACATTTTTTAGCGGTCGACGCTTGACAGTTATGCGACATGACTTGAATAGTTAAAACTTACATCATCTTGAAGCCATCATAATTATCTGTGTTTCTCGCGTATTAGAATTTTGATATTTCATACCGTTCAAAAGTTATCACTAAGAAACTGATATTCCGATAAATCGACTCCCGTAGACTCTTAAGAGGCTACTTTACATCTCACAAGCCATGAGTATAACTTCCAGGTCAAAATACGACAAAAAGCGTCAATGCAGGCATTTGGCTTACAACACATGGTGGGTACACGGTGTGGCCAATCAGTCCAGTTCTTTTTCCAACGAAACAACAATTAGTATATCTGTGCGTCTACGTTAATTTAAAATCATAATTCTATATCATAACACTGAAAAATTGTAAAAACAAAGAAAAACAGGTAGAATTAGGTTGATTTTTGACAATTATTTTGAAAGCGTTGAAAACATACCACAAATTGAAGTTCTCTGAGCGAGCATCTATTAAATACTTGTAATAATTTACTTGTGATACTTTTGATTTTGTATGTTAAGACGCGATTGGTTTTCCGTTGCCAACTTGGCTCCCGAACGTCTGCACTCAAATAAAGATAGGCAAGATGTAAAGAGGCCTCTTAAGGCTATCCTTACATCTACAAATAAGAACTACTTCTTATTCTGATTATTATTTGCTTGGCGATCTTACCAACAGCTACGTTAAACGGGGGAGGGGGGGGGGGGGGCATGAATGAGAAAAAGCGAGAAGAAACATTTCAGACAGAAATAATCAATTGAAATAATTTTCCAAGAAAACCAATACACGTAGACTATTTCGAAAACACTTTGTACAAATTTCGAAATTTGAATGTCATCTTGATGCAAGAAATGGAATTTGATATACAAACTCAAAATAGGAACAATCAGAATGCTGAAAGTTGGTTTTTTTTTCACACATAACCAAATTTACTAATTCTGCGTTATTGTTTCCATAAGTTTACATTTCTGAATTTAGAAAACAATACAACTAATTTTATTATTCTCAACTATTCATATTGTATGTTTGTACAGCTTGAACAATAAGTGAAATACTTTTTTCTACCCGGCTGAACGAGTCAACCTTGTGATATAACAAAGGATTCAACAGGTATCAGATGAACAGAAAACGGACGTTTAAATCTGGCCCAAGCTGTTCTATATGCATTATGTCAGCAGCTTCACCATTGAGAGTGTGAGTCTAGTTGAAATAAAATCTCGGTGAGACTGCATGTGTTCATGTATAATATGATATATAAGAAAAAAGTAATTCTCATGTGGGCCTAATATATTTCAGAAATAGAAGAAGAAGGATTTTTGAAAGAAAAAAACTTCGAAAGAAGCATTTATTAAAACGTAATCTGATGTAATTTAAAAAAAAACGATACGGCGATAATCGTTCCTTTATACTGCCCTACTCAGCAAGAAGGCCTTAACTACAGAAAAGCATATTCCCAAATATTCGAAGAAACGTGAATAGTGAAGACTGCTCTTGTTCTCTTGAATGGATTACTTCCAGATATACATTGATCATGCTCTAATTATACAGTATTTTATTATTATACAAATAAAATGCACAATTTCAATCTTCGTTTTTTATATTACCTATTTTTATTTTTTTATATATTAGGTTTTAACGACGCACTATACTGATGGCTAAGATCTATTGGCGTCAGTGGATGATGAATGAGATGATGGGAAGATGAGATGAAAGGTTATTTCATCAGGTGTTTTTAGATGGTGAGAAGGAGTCGGTCGTGGCCTGTTGTTAAGGAACCATCCTAGTATTGACCTGAACGACAGAGGAAAACCACGAAAAACCCTGTCAGGATGGTCGGCCATGGCGGGAATCGAACTCCGGTTTCCTGAATGACGGTTCAGTGTGTTACCACTCGGCCACGAGTCTCATCTTATTGTTTTCATGATGGTATTTGGAGTATGGAAATCAGGAATGCATGCTAAAAGAATGCAATACAAAACAAGAATGCCCTATGTGTATAATGAAGATAAGGCTTTCGGCCTTAGTAAATGTTAGTTAGGGTCTTTTATCTCGAGAAAACCAAGTTTTCGTGTATAGAAGGCAAATGTTATGTATGATTCCATCTATTTCCAGTTCAGATAGGGCTTTGTTGTTTGGTGAACTATGAAATAACGCCATCTCATGAAGATGAATGCCCCTAGCTGAAAAAATGAAGAATATAGTGGAGGCCATCTTTCCAGGTGGCGCAGTGAATACTGCAAGCATACCAAATAATGTCATTTTGAAGTATTCAAAATGTATGACCTTCATTTTATATCACAAATCGACGAATGAGTTTTAACTTCCAACTTTTGATTTTTAATTTTTGCTTTCAACTATAAGCGTATAACCTTTTGATTTTAATATCAATGTACTTTTTATTGTGAATTGATTTGTATACTTGTTCTTATTCCGTTAATTGACTTGAAAGTTGCTATACAAAATAGCATCTACCATTTATTTTAATTTATGTATATTTTCTTGTTTGTTTGATGTATGTGATACATTATCTTCTATTTTATCCTTGACTGTCCGTATGAATAACTCAAAAATGTACCATTTTGAATTGTTTTCCAGTTGGACGAAAATGAATAAACGAATAAATAGGCCTACTTCAAGCACGATATAGTGATACCAACCTATTTCATCATAATATCAAGAAGGTGCTCCAACTTCCATACTGATAACATGAAAGGCATTTGTGGTTTCTTGCGGTCAGTTCAGAGCCAATCGTCCCGATCGCCCGTCGCGATTCAGCGGATCCCTTTGTGAACTAGATGTGGATAAGAGTGGCTAGGGTACCGGTGATATTGTTGAACTAACAGAATCTTCAATTCTCGTCATCTACTGAGCCGTGTATAGCATTGTTGAGCATTGTTGTTCTTAATAGTTCGATATAAAAGCGATAGTTGTGCTACAGGCAATCGGAACGATGGACTCATATTCTGACCCCGTAGGCCGTAAATACGTCACTTTCCAGACCCGAGTTGGGTCACTTTCTTTATATTATGATAGAACAGGTTGGCATCACTACAGCGTGCTCCAAGTATGATAACAGTGAATGGACACCCCTTATTGGCTGACACGAATCCTTATCAAATGTGGAGCAACCAATGCCGTATCTGGATCAGGTTCACTAATGTCTCCGTCTCCATCTGGCCACGGCCAGCCTGACGTGCTCTACATACACTAGCCGCGTAACGCGAGCTCGGAGGCCACGCAGCCTCCTGTATGCGTCGTCACAATCACATGCGGACGTTGTTGTTGTTGCTGTTGTTGTTGTTGTTGCTGCTGTTGCTGTTGTTGTTGTTGTTGTTGCTGCTGTTGTTGTTGTTGTTGTTGTTGTTGTTGTTGTTGTTGTTGTTGTTGTTGTCGTCGTTATTGTTGTTGGGCGTAGCCTGACCAACCTGAAAGACACGATGCAGCTATCTGTTTTTTGCCATTGTTATTTTCTTATTCAATTGAATTTATTGAATTTATTGGATTTGTTGAACACATCCAAACTATAACCAACCTGATCAAACAAACAACCGTAATCAATTTAATCCATCTAAAACCAATCTAAAACGTACTTTCGGTCCACTTCGTATAGAGCCACTTCGTGAGAGCCACTTCGTGAGAGCCACTTCGTGAGAGCCACTTCGTGAGAGCCACTTCGTGAGAGCCACTTCGTGAGAGCCACTTCGTGAGAGCCACTTCGTGAGAGCCACTTCGTGAGAGCCACTTCGTGAGAGCCACTTCGTGAGAGCCATTTCGTGAGAGCCACTTCGTTAGAGCCACTTCGTGAGAGCCATTTCGTGAGAGCCACTTCGTGAGAGCCACTTCGTGAGAGCCACTTCGTGAGAGCCATTTCGTGAGAGCCACTTCGTGAGAGCCACTTCGTGAGAGCCACTTCGTGAGAGCCACTTCGTGAGAGCCACTTCGTGAGAGCCATTTCGTGAGAGCCACTTCGTGAGAGCCACTTCGTGAGAGCCACTTCGTGAGAGCCACTTCGTGAGAGCCACTTCGTGAGAGCCACTTCGTGAGAGCCACTTCGTGAGAGCCACTTCGTGAGAGCCACTTCGTATGGTATTGATTCAGCAAATAGCTGAATCGATACAAAAAAGTAAGTATTTAGTATTATGGTATTACTTTTGTCTTTCATATTCACATGACTTTAGTCGTGAAGCTGAGAGAAATCTGAGTTTTATCAGAGAATAAATAAAAACTCGGTAAGATTTTTTTGTATGTATGTTCAGTTCATATTTTTCTGTTGATTGATATACTTTTTTCGCTCAAGTTTTCCTCGCTGAAAGTGAAACAATTGAAACAAGTGAAAATTATTGTTTCTTTCTCCTTGTCTTAGTTCTGATTGCCCAGTTCTGATTACACATTCCTGTGAAAATGAGAATATAGTTGCATAAAACTGAGTGCACAGTTCCATCAAATTCTCGACTATCGAGTATCACCACTCAAACTATACTGCCTAATTGTGTGGCACTTTCTGCTGAATATTTAAGGGAAAAAAACGCTTCCTAGCTGTTTTTTTTTCGAGCCAATTTCTGAACCCTGCTTCATCGACGCACCACAATGAATACTGAGATATTGCGTCTTTGATTGATGCATGCGACGAACTGAATCCAAGATGGAAGGCAATGTAATCAGGTGTTTTTTGTATAGTGGAAAGAAATCGAACGTGGCCTGTTGTAAAGAAACCATCCCAGTTTCAACCCAGAAGATGGAGGGAAACAATGGAAAACAACTGTCATAATGATCGACCATGGCGGGAATCGAACTGCGGTTCACTGAATGTCGGTTCAGCATGCTAGCCACTGGTCCACCCTCTCAGATATCTGAATAGTGTATAAGGCAGGATTATGACAGATCCATAGGATTGGATTTTTATATTGGGCAACAAGAGCGAAAGAAAATGACTTCGATGTTGACACGCCCCTCAAACCCAATATTCCTTCCTCACTCCCCACAGGAACGAATCCGTGATCTGTGTAGAATAAACGGTGCATACATTACTAGAATGTCTGAAAGTGAACAATGGAGAGGCGTAGACCTGATATCATTGTCAGAAGTTGATCCACTGGAATATCAGACTTTTGGAGATAACTTTTGAACGCTATGAGATATCAGAAATCTATTACCAGAAATTAATGATCTCTTTCGATACATTGAATATATATTGTGGAGTAAAATTATTATTGCAATAATTAAATCATCATCAGAATTATCAGCCTTGAATTCCAGCATTCTCTCAAGTGAATAAGCTGCGCGAACACTCTTGAACACAGTGAATAAACTGATAAGGTACAACTGAATAAGAAATGAGAGTCTCCACCTTTATATACCTATGAAAATTAAGATACCTCATTCGGATAATTCATCTCACACCACTTACGAGTCATTAAAAATACCTTTTTTTCGCAGTAATAGAATTTTTATATGGTATATAAATACTTTATTAATGAGAAATGAAGTCTCTGCCTTACAAAAAATTGCCCATTAGACACAGAATAATATAAAAATGGAGATAACATATTCATAAATAGAGCAAAATGACAATACAAAAGTGTTTGATGAAAAAATTGATAATAATATTGAGCCATAATCTAGAAAATTGAAAATTCCAATTAATTACTCGATTAGAATAAGAAGAGGAAAAAAATTAAATATTAAAAAAAAGATGGTGAAAAAATATTTGAAAAAGTTATTTAAAAAAGAAAAAAAAATGCATATGATATAAAAGCGATAAATTCAGGCCTACACACACGATTCATTCAAATCATATAAATGGTTTCTAAAATTTGAAATTGAACCTCTCAAGGCTAGGAGGACTATACTATAAATAAAACTATCACTGAGGTTAAATCTTCCACAAAATTCAACAAAGAAGTGAGGAATTGTACGCCTCTCGCTCCAACCAAGAGTCCAATACCGTGCAAAAGATGTATCGTACACAAATGTAATGAGGCTTAATCGTCTTCCATGGACTCTTTAAACTGATTAGGCAAAATGTTACGAGACCACGCCATTGGTTCACTGGAAAATGCACTCCTAATTACGTTGAAATAATTAACGAGAAATGCATTCATAATCATTTAAATTGGCACTTTGTAATTTATCGCAGAATTAACCATCATATTGATTAGTGAACGGATCTAAAATTCTTGGCCTTCATTTTCTTATCGACACTGATTGATGTATACATGCATGCATCATATGTCACAAGTATAATAAAGATCAATTTGAGCGGAAAATCCTATTGCACATCAAACCATGCACTAAGTTTAAACTGATAACTCTAATATAATGAAGCAACGAACGGCCACCGAAGATTTGTATTTGTTCATATATATATTTTTTTTGAATAACATCGAAACTTGATACAAAATCATTGTTCTCCAATTAAGGCTATGGATGAAAGATAGGATCGTTTGGACGGGGCACCACAAGGGCGATCTTACCACCCCATTTTGATTATTTAAAACTGATGAACTTCAACACCAGGACTGCGCTGTCTGTGACCATAATTTTTCGCCGTAGATAAAAGTCTTTCAGTATAAACACACGAATGTTGATATCTTCCACTTTGAACTAAGTCTCTTGGGCAATGATCACTTCTTTCCGTTGACAGCAGATGTAAAATGTATCATTATACAAAATGCACAAATTAAATTAGTGATGGGCCTATAATGCTATAACTAGGAAAACGCGGGATGCGCGTTGTTAGACGAGCTTAGGGGTATACAAATCTAGAATGAAAAATAATTTGTCAACCCAATCTACATCTACAGACCTTGGATCACTCCAAACGTTCAAAAACCTTACGAGAATCAGTTATGTCACGGCCTTCCTCTTCATTCGTTTCAATCGTTTTGAATTAATTGGTGACACTTGTTGCTATAGATTCAATTGGTTCCCGTCATAGCCTAAATTGATGGGAAAATGCTTTATAAATGCGTTTTCTTCGTTATTTCTCATCCGATTGATGCGAAAAATCTCTCAAAATGTGCTTAATAGTTTCCTTTATATTCGGCGAAAATTTGAGAGGTCTTGAAAAATTTTGATTTTTCAAGTATTTTCCTCCGGGTTATTCTAATGGGGATTTTTGAAATTTCTAAAATTCATAAAAAAAAAGTTATCACCCGATAATGCCACAAAACTATACAGATCTAAGTTAGATGAGGAACCATGACGAAAAAAAGTTTGAAGTTGATAGCTGTAGCCGTTTGACCTGTGGAGAACCGACAAAAAAACATGAAAAAAAAAAAAAAAAAAAACATAAAAACGAACACCAATTTTTTTCAGTATGTCAAATTGAATCCTTGCTAAAGCTCGTCTAATTAGGCCTATCGCTCTACTAATTTTTGGTCGTGGCCAATTGGTACTTCATCCAAGCATTTGCTTCGAGGACTGTGGGAAACCACGTAAAACCAAGCCAGGATGGATAAAAATTATATATTGAACTATATATCATAAATAGTTCATATTTTGAAATGATAACAAATGAAATGGGAATTTAAAAAAAAAGTTGAATGGAATTTGAAGAAGGGGTACAAAAATGACAGATAAAACAATACGTATCAGAACAAAGAACAAAGAAGAACGAAGAAGAATTATTTAAGAATGGGAAGAAAACAAAGATTAGTTCAAAAAAAAGTTTCAACTTTTTTCCTCTCCTCAATATAAATGTTCGAATTGTTCACTATACCTGAGATATTCTGTTTTTTCTTGTACCTCATAAGTTTCACAAGTGTCTGTATGACTTATCGTGAAGAGGTGGGATAGGATAGTGGGAAGGAAGCGGTCGTGGCCTATATTGTGGGAACTATCCCGGCATTATAGCCCATAATACAGAGCTAAACCATGAAAAACCCCTGTAAAGATGGGCGTTCGCGGGGATCGACCCGGGTCCGATATGCCCCTTCACCTATCGGATAACATGCAGCAAGTGCGTTAACCATTCGGCTACATGTGCCGGTACTGTCTGCTGTTTGTTTGTTTTGTTGCTGTTTGCTGTTTGTTTGTCTGTTTGTTCGTTGGTTATATTATTATTATTAATGATTCTTGAGGGTCATATAAGATCGTCCTTGCAGTGTGACATCCAAACGATCCTACCTTTCATCCGTAGCTCTACTCGCAAACAATTATTATTCCGTATCAAATTTCTAAAAATAATTTCATATATATATAACCGTGTCCATGAAAAAAATAAGGTGTCAATACCGATACAATTATTGTAAACAACCTTCACTAATCACACACAATCTTGTTGCAACTCCAAGAATTCAACGCTTCCGAAAGAAGCAGTTGCGTTCATTATCATAAAACTCGTCCTGAGAAATCACAATATTTTAGGAAACCACAGCCTTGCAAGCAATACTATGGTGATGTTTGGGTCTGTCATGTTCGTATAAACGACCTTCTTTAGTGAGGACAAGTATAGTAACCGTGATATCTTGCTCAATGAAGTGGAATCATCCATCTTTTTTAGACTCGACTTTAATTTATTTTTATTTTTTTATTCATTTTTATACTTGTCTCATTCCGTTACTTGACTTGGTAGTTGCTAGGTATTCATGAAAATAGCATCTACCATTTATTTCAATTCATGTATATTTTCTAGTTTGTTTGTTGTGTTCGATATATTATCTTCATTTTATTCTTGACTGTCCATATGATTAACTAAAAAATGTTACATTTTGAATTGTAATCCATTTGGACGAAAATGAAAATAAATAAATAAATACAATAATTGTATTTATTTATTTATTTTCATTTTTCGATTGGAAATCATTGTAATTATTACAATGATTTCCAATCGACAAAGAATGATGGAAACGAAGGTAAATAATACATCTAAGCTGATTAAAAGTCGTTTTCATGAACTCTTGGTGAAGTATGAACCAGCCAAGTATCAGTTAAAGTACGCAAATAAAATACGTGAGCAAGGGGGATAAAAAGTGATTCCGCTGATTATCGCTTGATAACAAAAAGATTATCAAAATAACACTATTAGTTCGTGAACCGGACATGAAAAAATTATATTCCAGAGTGTAGACCAGAAATATAAAAAAATCTTGAATCTAAATACGATACTAAAATAAGTTTCAAATAATTCAAGAGTATATATAAAAATGCAAAGGAAATATCAAAAAAATTATTATCGATCCATGAAATATAATTGTTTTTTCATTGTATACACAGAATACAGATCAATTATATCACTAAGGCCCGGTTGCACAATCTGCCGACAAATCCTCCAGACAGCTTTCTGCTGGATAACTCTATCCGCCAGACAACTTTTGTGCGCGTTTTACAAGTGACCGATTTCATCCAGAGAGTTATCCGTCCGACAACTTTACAAAACCAATACCATTTAGAAGTTGGTATTGAATTTTGACTGATTTTTGTCATAATCGAACTCATCGAACGCTCGAGTTATGGTAACAGCTACCTTCGTTCAGCTTCGTCTTTGACAGATCTTCAAAACCATGTGATGACAGATGACACTTTCGACATTGGGATTGTATGTTTCGATTTTGAGGTAAGAAATGGATTTACGTTCTGTTTAGTCGTATTTTTTGACAATCGGAATCAGGCAAGCATAAGTCTAGATATTAAATTTGATGATTTTTCACAGTTGATTTAATGTTTACAGGTTATAGGCTATAGGCCTAGACTTGGGCCTGTACCCTTGTGGGTCTAGGCCTACCATTCCAACTCAATGCTTTTACCTGAGACAATGAATGAATAGACTTGGACCTAGTAAATATATTACCTAGGCCCTACACCCTATATTTTCACAGCCAGAATTACCTCATTTGAAGTTACATACGTGTAGGCCTAGACCATACATATGATATAAACATCTAGGGCCTAGTTCTCGATTCATCTTTCCCGAGACCTAGCCTACTTGACCAAACAAAACTGTGACATAAGAGAGGAACCGTGAATTGTGTAGTGTCGACATTGAGCTCATTACTTATTCTTTGTCTGATTAAATATAAAATATTCATCAACATCACATTGTATCTACTTATACAGATGGAAGCTTGGATTCGTTTGAACGCTTTGCCGCGAACAGTGCGGAAGAGCATGAGTTGGGAGGGCGATTGAGGTTGCGTTGATCGTTTCTTCATGGAATGACGGACTCCCGTGGATGACATACGAGACAACTTGCCACAGACGTACGAGTAGAGATAAAGGTTTGTAAGCCTACTCTTGACATTGAAATGATATTAATATTACAGTATGACAGGAACTCATGTAGTATCGTTATCAATAGGCGATTCTCTCAATCGCAGTAGACCTTACTACTGGCATGGCTCTTAAATGATATACCAGCAATTGTCAACAATATGCTAGCAATGGTTTACCATAGGGTACCGTAAAACTATACCGGCTTAAGAATACGGACTGTAGAAAATATTCTTGTAGCACTAAATTCACTGACACGCCCCTTATTTATTTATTTCATTCTGATTCTGTTCAACAACCCCACCAACAGCTACTAGCCGGTACAATTAGCCACACACAATAATTTCAATGCTTATTTTTATTTCATCACACATCAAATCACACTTCATACAAAATCCACAAAAGTATTTGAGCTTCCAGTGAGAATATATTGTAGGGGAGCAAATTAAATTACATAGTTACCAGTCTTCTGAGGAATCATCAATATTATCAATATTTAATATTATCTAGTTTTCTTATACTGTCAAATATTCACAATATTCTGTAAAGTCTCATCAGAGTGGAGGAAGAAATTGATCATAGCCCAATAGTACGCCTAAGGAGTCATGAAATTAGGTAACTCCTACGTCCGAGTGTAAAACAAAGACCTTGGACAGAATGGTCGAATTGCGTGTATTTAAGTTGACAATTCGTTTGTGTTCGAATAAATATCCACCCCAACTACCGGTTAATAGATTTGAAAGTAATGGGCCGAATATTACGAAGTGGCTATTCCCACTACCCACGACCGGGTAGTGGCAATAGCAGTACCCGCGCTGTGCGGCTATTCCTACTACCCGGTCGTGGGTGGTGGCAATAGCAGTATCCGCGCTGTGCGGCTATTCCCACTACCCGGTTGTGGGTAGTGGCACGACCGAGTAGTGGGAATAGCAGTATCCCGAATATTATCACATTTTATTCAATGTAATCGAGGGCCAGTTGAATTTAATATTAGTTCAATTCAATTTCAGTAGGCCTACTGAAATACAATTTCAATTCAATTTCGAATAGTTTATAACATTGTTTGTGTTTTTTAGGAGATTCTGTGTATGCAAATGAACCTCGACTGCTGCTACTAATCCTAAACGCAGTGCCCGGCGCTCGAGAATAGCATCACACCACAGTGCACTGCCGTACATTTTTTCTTCAATAATTTATAGGCTTAAAATTATATCATTCATGACATGTGAAGGGAATAAATATCAACCAGTTTGTTATTTTATGCGTGCAAATGAATCTTAATTTGAATACCTTGTATTCATCTAGTCCTATATTTTTTCATGAATGTGTTGGGTTTTGTGTTGGGATATGTTATTATTTCAGGTATTTGGCCGCTTTTGCTTCAGCAATCAGAACAAGAGTTCCATCCATTTTTAATGAGGCCCCTGCTATTGTATTGAGAGAGCAGTTCAACATTTTGAATTCAAGTCATTTATGCCTCCTCCATGTTCTGACATTTTCCCGTTGCACGGTCAAATCCATCGTCATCTGTCCCTTTTCTCTTCTTCGGCGTCGAAACAACAGATTATGAAAAGAATATGTAAAAAGTAAATTATTCAATTGGATTAGGCGTATATATTTTTTTTATCAACATCGAAACTTGATACAAAATCAGTGTTTCCCAATTGAAGGTGCTAAATGACCTCGCTGTCGATGCGCCTTAAAACCCTAATATTCATTCATTCAGGTAGGATCGTTTGAACGGGGCACCACAAGGGCGATCTCACCACCCCATACATGGATTACACATTATAGGCCTACATGGATTATATCAAAACATGAACTGTTGTTTGATTTGATATTTGAAAAAAAAGCAACTACAACTAGGTAATGTCTCGAGTGTGGGCCTAAATACGTAATAACTAAACGGTACAGTAATGTCAAAACACTTCACGATTTCATGTTATAGTGATCATTATACATTCACACGTAGTAACGGGCAATGAGAACAGTCGAGTGAAAATGGAATGTCAACTTTACATGCGGGGCAGAAATATAGATCGGTAAAGGAAATTCGCTTGTAATATTTTATTTACAATTTCACATACACATTGCCAATTTACAAAGACGGTGAAAAAAAGAGGTACAAATACATTTGAATACAAAAGAGGTGGTAAAGTTCAAATTGAAGAATGTTCAAAGTATCATAAATGCAGATTGTTAACACAGGGACTTATGATTGTGATATTACAACCCTTCGGTCTGTCATTATCTCTTCACATATTCACTCTTCATGTGTTGCGGGAGGCGAGAGGAATTTAGGACCTGGTTCGATCCATGCCGCCTTCCACCTTTTCAGGGGTTTTCATGATTTCTCTCTGTAGTCTAGGCTAATGCTGGGATGGTTCCCACAATATAGGCCACGACTGCTTCCTTCCCATTACTCAAGAAACCTTCATCTCATTAATCATCCATCCGACGCCAATAGATCTTGGCTATCATTACAGTTCGCTGTTGAAACCCAATATTGTATGGAAAACTTGAGACACTATCTCGTATTTTGTAAATTCAAAATACATTGTTTAAATGTATCTTGTATCTGAAATAGGCCTACTCAAAATTCAAGTATCTGTATGTAGTTTTTAGATACTTGAAGTTGACCGGGTTTCCAGTTCCGATTCTGTTTTGTCGTCCAACATGATATTGGTACGATTTTTGTCATGCCTGTTTCCACTTGGCTGTGTCGTAGCCATAGCCGTCATTACCTCAACTCACGGCTTCTTTGAATGTGAGAAATTGAGCTGTCAGAATACAATATATATTTTTTAAATAACATTGAAACTTGATACAAAATCTTTGTTTCCCAATTAAGGCCAAGGATGAAAGGTAGGATCGTTTGGATGGGGCACCACAAGGGCGATCTTATTACCCCAAAAATACAAATTGACACACTTTTCTCAAGTCGCACTGTTGTAATTATACAAACACAGGGATTGTCCTGTACCATCTGAATAAATAATTCTACTTCAAATAGCATAGCAATTCTGGATACAAAATCTAAGAACGTGATTCCAAAAGTGTGGTGATGTTTGAAATTGCAGTTAGGATATGTGGATCGATATTTTTGTGAATCGATTCTATTTTCGGTCATTCAATATAAATCCAAACAACCGGAGCCAGATGGATTGCAATCGCAGTGTAACTTCCGGTGATCGTAATTTTGGCCGACAAAAGTTGGAAGTTGAGTCAATAATCACGGGACCGAAACGATGTCGTAAACCGGCATGTTTTTAGGTGAATACTGGCTTGTGATTGTCCGTTGGGAAAATTGTGTCGGACAACAAGAAAAAATTGGTAGGCCTACTGGAAACCCTGCTTCAGAGTATTTTTCCCATGTCTGATTACACTGTAATCTCAGACTTTAATAAATATTTTGAATTTATTCTCAAGGCCATCGAAAAATGAGAAGAACTACTTCTGTCAAATGGATATGAGAATTTTGATTAACTAATGCAGACCCATCAAACTTGATTGATTATGAACTCATCAAAAATTAATTCAACATATTTTGTCCGGTTTATTTTCCGTGTACCGGCAAAATGATAAAAATTGCCTGATTTATACGAGAATTCCACGGAAATTATTGTAAGCACTTGAAACTTGTCACAGTTGATGTTCCAACTAATTTGCATGTAATCAGATAGTTATAATTTCATGAAATTTCAAATAAATCTGTATCAACAGACTGCAAGACTCATGGAAATTCTAATTATCTCATGACATGGCCATTAGTGTGAACAACATTATCTTTGCCGAGTTTCAAGTGCTTAGGACCCAACAGTTATTTCCGTGGAATTCCCGTAAAAATCAAGCGGTTTTTCTAGTAATTTGGCAGGTGCATGGAAAGAATGGGAGAAAATATTTTGAATCAATTCTTTATGAATTCATTATCAATCCACTTGAATGGGTTACAGCATACGCCTGAAGTGCTCGACCACTGCACGCAGCCTCGCTCCGTTTCCACCTCCATTGTTCCCGTCGAGTACACGTATCTGGTCCCTAGCAATGTCCAGCTGATGGGGAAGTTCTGGATCTTGCGGTGGTTCCAGCTCTTTCTCATCGATGGCAATGTTGTGGAGCACTGCAGTGGCAACGATGATGGCTTGAATGGTCGTTAGCTTCAAACGAAGCCCAAGTGAGAGAACCGGAAATCGACGCTTCCAAACGCCATACTGTCGCTCGACAGTGGTCCGTGTACGGATATGAGATTCGTTGTACAGTTGTTCCTCCGGCAATACTGGATTACGCAGTGGGGTTAGTAGATATGGCTGTACCATATAACCAGAATCACCCAAGATCAAACCGTCTCCAAATTCACCTGTGTGAAGACGTGCTTTCACAGTCGAATTGTTGAAGATGGTTTGATCATGGGATGATCCTGGCCATCGAGCCACCACATCTACTATCCTCATCTGGTGGTCACAGATTGTTTGAACATTCAACGAGAACCATCCCTTACGATTCCGATATGTCTCGGCAGTGGGTCCTCCTGAAGAAAAGAAAAGGAAACATTGTAGGAGAGGAAAGGTGTGGGATGGGTGAAGGAGTGGGACTGTGGCTACTACTTTTTTTCCTTAATAATATCAAAACTTGATACAAAATCATTGTTCCCCAATTGGGGTTATGGATGAAAGGTTGGATCGTTTGGACGGGGCACCACAAGGGCGATCTTACCACCCCATTTTAATTATTTGAACCGACGAACTTAAACACCAGGACTGCACAGTCGGTGACCATAATTTTCCGCAGTAGATGAAAGTATTTCAGTTTCCGAAAGTCCGGAACAAATAACAAGTAACAACCGTTTCTGTGATACATATCCGGACATTACCAGCATTGGTATTAAGAGTGAACAAAACACACGAATGTTGACGTCTACCACTTTGAGCTATTACTACTACAATAATGAAAGTATATTATTGTGCTGCTGCTTCTAGGTACGTTCTTTTACATTCTATCCATATTCTGATATAGTTTGAATGAAATCCACCTTATCACTTTTATTGAGAAAAGTTTGAAGACTGTTTTTTGAACTTTTCATTACTGGAGGTTTTCGGTTTGTAGGCCTACTATGACAAACTCATCCGTTGAGAGTAAATATGGCATTTACTGTAAACTCAATTATTTGTTCTCATTTTCAAAAAAGTTACACGAATAAAACTGCAAATCTGTGTACAGGATGAATGGATGGGACAGGATGCAGGGGGGAGACATGGCCTACTATTTTGACGTTATGGGTGATGAAGTACTTGAGGTTATTTTACATTTCAAAGATAAAACACAATTTACATTTCATTAGTATTCAATTGATGATGATTATTGTTTGCTCAACGACCCCACCAACAGCTAGATTATACGGGGGTACGAATGAGCAGGTGATTATGAAACTATGAAGTGATGATTTGTGATGGGACATTCACAAAAACCCATGCCTTATGCGGGATTTGAACCCACGCCCAACGGTGACTTCAGTTTCTGAAGCGGTGCCTCTGCTGACCGAGCTACCAAGGGTGGCTTATATTTATATTATTTTCAATACTGTTTGCAACTAGGCCTATACCTACATTTGATCAGAAAAGGACTGCGAGGAATCAAAAGGATCCATCGTTCAAATTTGATTTCACCACAAGTTCAAAATGACTGTAATTACTTGATTCTCAATTGTGTAGTTTATGTATTTTATGAGAATATAATTTTTTCAAAATTGAACATGCAAAGACTTTCATTTGTACCGCGATAAAGGGCCTTCACACATGTAGGCCGCCCCTGTGGCTCAGTCAACTATCGCACTGCGTTAAGAACTGAAGTCAGGTCGGGCGTGGGTTCGAGTTCCGCATAAGTCATGGTTTTATTCAAACGTCCCTTCAACTGTCATCATTTCATTATCACCCACTCATTCGTACCCCCGTATAATGTAGCTCCGTGTGGGGTCGTTAGGCAGTATATATGATGTAGACATATATACATGTAAAAGTCTACAAATATTATATTATATATAGGCCTAAATAAGGAACTAGGCTAGAATTATTCAATTCGTCGGTTTTTCAAGACAAGAAAGTCGAGAATTTTTACGTCCCTGACAAGAAATATTATTTTCGAACCTTCACATGTAAAATTCACTGGTAACATCGACTTCATAGGAATGTCGGTCCTACACCTATATTGTTCAGCTGAATTTCAAGACAAGACATACTTATTATTGGCAAGAACTTTCACCGGTAAAATTCATTTATAGGAATGCCGGTACCTAGGCCTACATTGTTCAACTGATCAAGACATAGTTATCACTACTAGGGACCCTAGGCCTATAGACCTAGTCCTAACATATTGCAATTGTTGAAATGTGAATAACATTCAATTTACAAACCTGGCGACTGTATTTTTATGTGGGTACAGTCTATCGCACCAACGACCTGCGGGAACCGATTCATGGCAAAGAATCCTGTTTTCACCTCCCGAAGTTGTTCTGCCGTTTGTGGAAAGTGAACAAACTGAGGTCGCAGGCTGGCAATCGCAATTGAAACCCGGCGAACAATTCTGCATGCGGTACTTTTATGGACACCACTAAAGTCCCCGACAGATACCAACATGCTCCCGAGAGCGTAAAACCGTAATGTCAGTAATAGCTGGTTAATTGGTGAAACAGAATCATTCCTGTAGAAATGAAAACATTCATCATAAATACAACAGACGCCTAATACTCCAATCATTCATTGGTGCTTGGTGAAATCAATATTGATGTTGATTTTTTAAACCTTAGGGCCGGTTGCACAATGTCCCGATAAGTGTCCCGATAACATTTATCTTCTGGATAACGTTTTCTGCCGTTGTACAATCTCCCGATAGTCCTTATCGGGTGCTTTTCGTCTACTTTTTTTGTCTGCCACTTCATGTACCGGATAATTATTTGTCGGGAGGATGAACAGATAAAACATGGCGGACTATCTTGAGGAAAGTTCCGATTCCGACGATGAGGTTTTAATGTTTATTGCTATGCGTGTGAGGAGGCCAAAGACAATCAGACAAAGGATAGATCATTTCCATTTCTGGAATGATCAGGAATTTTTCGTACGGTTTAGGTTGTCCAAGCCTACCGTAATCACTATCCTGCAGCTAATTGAGCTGCAGCTGGAACACCCTACAGACAGGTTAGTGGGCCTACACTGGCATATACCTAATCTATTTTCTCTATGATAGAAGATGAGCCGACAGTCCCCGCTTACAACTTGATTTTAGCGCCTGCCATTCGTATTTGTTTGTATCACGTATCATTTCCTGCACCAAACCCGTAATATGACGCACTTCCTTTCTGCACCGGTAGGCCAGGCCTAGTCCAACGCCAGCCACGGAGTTGAGGTCTGTTTATCTTGCACTAACGTTCATCAAAGTGTAACTCAATTAACAAAATTAACTCAGTTATACTCTAGTGCAAGTTGGTGCAAGACAAACAGATCTCAACTCGGTAGCTGGTGTTGAACTAGGCTAACCGAGTGCAAATCCATACTCACCACATAACCTAAGCTCAGCTAAACTCAACTAACCTAACCTTAAACCCATCACTCACTCACAATCTCCTATCCTAACCATCAAATAGGGTCTGGGCCTAGGTTTAGAAAATCAACATCAATATTGATTTCACCAAGCACCAATGAATGATTGGAGTATTAGGCGTCTGTTGTATTTATGCTGAATGTTTTCATTTCTACAGTAATGATTCTGTTTCACCAATTAACCAGCTATTACTGACATTACGGTTTTACGCTCTCGGGAGCATGTTGGTATCTGTCGGTGACTTTTGTGGCGTCCATAAAAGCACCGCATGCAGAATAGTTCGCCGGGTGTCATTTGCGATTGCCAGCCTGCGACCTCAGTTTGTTCACTTTCCACAAACGGCAGAACAACTTCGGGTGGTGAAAACAGGATTCTTTGCCATGAATCGGTTCCCGCAGGTCGTTGGTGCGATAGACTGTACTCACATAAAAATACAGTCGCCAGGTTTGTAAATTGAATGTTATGTATATTTCAACAATTGAAATATGTTGGGACCAGGCATATAGGCCTAGGGTCCCTAGTAGTGATGACTATGTCTTGATTCAGTTTAACAATGTAGGCCTAGGTACCGGCATTCCTATAAATGAATTTTACCGGTGAAAGTCCTTGCCAGTAATAAGTATGTCTTGTCTTGAAATTCAGCTGAACAGTAAAGGTGTAGGACCGACATCCCTATGAAGTCGATGTTACCAGTGAATTTTACATGTGAAGGTTCGAAAATAATATTTCTTGTCAAGGACGTAAAAATTCTCGACTTTGTTGTCTTGAAAAACCGACGAATTGAATAATTCTAGCCTAGTTCCTTATTTAGGCCTAAATATAATATAATATTTGTAGACTTTTACATGTATATATGTCTACATCATATATACTGCTTAACGACCCCACACGGAGCTACATTATACGGGGGTACGAATGAGCGGGTGATAATGAAATGAAGTGATGACAGTTGAAGGGGACATTTGAATAAAACCATGACTTATGCGGAACTCGAACCCACGCCCGACCTGACTTCAGTTCTTAACGCAGTGCGATAGTTGACTGAGCCACAGGGGCGGCCTACATGTGTGAAGGCCCTTTATCGCGGTACAAATGAAAGTCTTTGCATGTTCAATTTTGAAAAAATTATATTCTCATAAAATACATAAACTACACAATTGAGAATCAAGTAATTACAGTCATTTTGTACTTGTGGTGAAATCAAATTTGAACGATGGATCCTTTTGATTCCTCGCAGTCCTTTTCTGATCAAATGTAGGTATAGACCTAGTTGCAAACAGTATTGAAAATAATATAAATATAAGCCACCCTTGGTAGCTCGGTCAGCTGAGGCACCGCTTCAGAAACTGAAGTCACCGTTGGGCGTGGGTTCGAATCCCGCATAAGGCATGGGTTTTTGTGAATGTCCCATCACAAATCATCACTTCATAGTTTCATAATCACCTGCTCATTCGTACCCCCGTATAATCTAGCTGTTGGTGGGGTCGTTGAGCAAACAATAATCATCATCAATTGAATACTAATGAAATGTAAATTGTGTTTTATCTTTGAAATGTAAAATAACCTCAAGTACTTCATCACCCATAACGTCAAAATAGTAGGCCATGTCTCCCCCCTGCATCCTGTCCCATCCATTCATCCTGTACACAGATTTGCAGTTTTATTCGTGTAACTTTTTTGAAAATGAGAACAAATAATTGAGTTTACACTAAATGCCATATTTACTCTCAACGGATGAGTTTGTCATAGTAGGCCTACAAACCGAAAACTTCC
This sequence comes from Brachyptera risi, assembly GCA_964007535.1. Taxonomy (NCBI): domain Eukaryota; kingdom Metazoa; phylum Arthropoda; class Insecta; order Plecoptera; family Taeniopterygidae; genus Brachyptera; species Brachyptera risi. The sequence continues at coordinate 13,437,112 of OZ023336.1, read as the reverse complement.
AGTAATGAAGAGTTCAAAAAACAGTCTTCAAACTTTTCTCAATAAAAGTGATAAGGTGGATTTCATTCAAACTATATCAGAATATGGATAGAATCTAAAAGAACGTACCTAGAAGCAGCAGCACAATAATATACTTTCATTATTGTAGTAGTAATAGCTCAAAGTGGAAGATGTCAACATTCGTGTGTTTTGTTCACTCTTAATACAAATGCTGGTAATGTCCGGATATGTATCACAGAAACGGTTGTTACTTGTTATTTGTTCCGGACTTTCGGAAACTGAAATACTTTCATCTACTGCGGAAAATTATGGTCACCGACTGTGCAGTCCTGGTGTTTAAGTTTGTCGGTTCAAATAATTAAAATGGGGTGGTAAGATCGCCCTTGTGGTGCCCCGTCCAAACGATCCAACCTTTCATCCATAACCCCAATTGGGGAACAATGATTTTGTATCAAGTTTTGATGTTATTAAGGAAAAAAAGTAGTAGCCACAGTCCCACTCCTTCACCCATCCCACACCTTTCCTCTCCTACAATGTTTTCTTTTCTTCAGGAGGACCCACTGCCGAGACATATCGGAATCGTAAGGGATGGTTCTCGTTGAATGTTCAAACAATCTGTGACCACCAGATGAGGATAGTAGATGTGGTGGCTCGATGGCCAGGATCATCCCATGATCAAACCATCTTCAACAATTCGACTGTGAAAGCACGTCTTCACACAGGTGAATTTGGAGACGGTTTGATCTTGGGTGATTCTGGTTATATGGTACAGCCATATCTACTAACCCCACTGCGTAATCCAGTATTGCCGGAGGAACAACTGTACAACGAATCTCATATCCGTACACGGACCACTGTCGAGCGACAGTATGGCGTTTGGAAGCGTCGATTTCCGGTTCTCTCACTTGGGCTTCGTTTGAAGCTAACGACAATTCAAGCCATCATCGTTGCCACTGCAGTGCTCCACAACATTGCCATCGATGAGAAAGAGCTGGAACCACCGCAAGATCCAGAACTTCCCCATCAGCTGGACATTGCTAGGGACCAGATACGTGTACTCGACGGGAACAATGGAGGTGGAAACGGAGCGAGGCTGCGTGCAGTGGTCGAGCACTTCAGGCGTATGCTGTAACCCATTCAAGTGGATTGATAATGAATTCATAAAGAATTGATTCAAAATATTTTCTCCCATTCTTTCCATGCACCTGCCAAATTACTAGAAAAAACGCTTGTTTTTTACGGGAATTTCACGGAAATAACTGTTGGGTCCTAAGCACTTGAAACTTGGCAAAGATAATGTTGTTCACACTAATGGCCATGTCATGAGATAATTAGAATTTCCATGAGTCTTGCAGTCTGTTGATACAGATTTATTTGAAATTTCATGAAATTATAACTATCTGATTACATGCAAATTAGTTGGAACATCAACTGTGACAAGTTTCAAGTGCTTACAATAATTTCTGTGGAATTCTCGTATAAATCAGGCAATTTTTATCATTTTGCCGGTACACGGAAAATAAACCGGACAAAATATGTTGAATTAATTTTTGATGAGTTCATAATCAATCAAGTTTGATGGGTCTGCATTAGTTAATCAAAATTATCATATCCATTTGACAGAAGTAGTTCTTCTCATTTTTCGATGGCCTTGAGAATAAATTCAAAATATTTATTAAAGTCTGAGATTACAGTGTAATCAGACATAGGAAAAATACGCTGAAGCAGGGTTTCCAGTAGGCCTACCGATTTTTTCTTGTTGTCCGACACAATTTTCCCAACGGACAATCACAAGCCAGTATTCACCTAAAAACATGCCGGTTCATGACATTGTTTCGGTCCCGCGATTATTAACTCGACTTCCAACTTTTGTCGGCCAAAATTACGATCACCGGAAGTTACACTGCGATTGCAATCCATCTGGCTCCGGTTGTTTGGATTTATATTGAATGACCGAAAATAGAATCGATTCACAAAAATATCGATCCACATATCCTAACTGCAATTTCAAACATCACCACACTTTTGGAATCACGTTCTTAGATTTTGTATCCAGAATTGCTATGCTATTTGAAGTAGAATTATTTATTCAGATGGTACAGGACAATCCCTGTGTTTGTATAATTACAACAGTGCGACTTGAGAAAAGTGTGTCAATTTGTATTTTTGGGGTAATAAGATCGCCCTTGTGGTGCCCCATCCAAACGATCCTACCTTTCATCCTTGGCCTTAATTGGGAAACAAAGATTTTGTATCAAGTTTCAATGTTATTTAAAAAATATATATCGTATTCTGACAGCTCAATTTCTCACATTCAAAGAAGCCGTGAGTTGAGGTAATGACGGCTATGGCTACGACACAGCCAAGTGGAAACAGGCATGACAAAAGTCGTACCGATATCGTGTTGGACGACAAAACAGAATCGGAACTGGAAACCCGGTCAACTTCAAGTATCTAAAAACTACATAGGCCTACAGATCCTTGAATTTTGAGTATTTCAGATACAAGATACATTTTAAAAATGTATTTGAAATTTATAAAATATGAGATAGTGTCTCAAGTTTTCTATACAGTATTGGGTTTTAACGGCGAACTGTAATGATAGCCAAGATCTATTGGCGTCGAATGAATGATTAATGAGATGAAGGTTTCTTGAGTAATGGGAAGGATAGTGGGAAGGAAGCAGTCGTGGCCTATATTGTGGGAACCATCCCAGCATTAGCCTGGACTACAGAGGGAAATCATGAAAACCCAGGTGTAAAATGGAAGGTGGCAGGGATCGAACCGGGTCCTAAATTCCCCTCGCCTCCCGCAACACATGAAGAGTGAATATGTGAAAAGATAATGACAGACCGAAGGGTTGTTATATCACAATCATAAGTCCCTTTGTTGACAATCTGCATTTATCATATTTTGAACATTCTTCAATTTGAACTTTACCACCTCTTTTGTATTCAAATGTATTCACCGTCTTTGTAAATTGACAATGTGTATGTAAAATTGTAAATAAAATATTACAAGCGAATTTCCTCTACCGATCTATATTTCTGCCCCGCATGTCAAGTTGACATTCCATTTTCACTCGACTGTTCTCATTGCCCGTTACTATGTGTGAATGTATAATAATTACTATTACATGAAATTGTGAAGTTTTTTGACATTACTGTACCATTTAGTTATTATTCACACTCGAGACATTGCCTAGTTGTAGTTGATTTTTTTTCAAATATGAAATCAAATGACAGTTCAACAGCATTTCATCTCGACCATATTTTCCAATTCAGTACGCATATTTATGAGTAGGCCTATTCTGTAATACCTAGCTTTTTATTCATCAACAGAATGAAATTATAATCAATTTATTTTGTACAAATACCAGTAAGTACATTCCTCACGTGAAGTAAATAAATGGTAATAAATAAAATTGAGTGAATACATTTTATTTATTATTTCATTTCAAGGAACACAGCATGCAACATTATAGCAATGCATTGTTCAAGGAACATTAGCAATGGGCCATTGCTTAGATTAAATAATACTGTACACTTACCTTGATATGGACCAGTGGAGCACTGACATAAATTGACAACGCACCTATGACTATTTCATGATTAAGACAATTATTTGCTCAATGACCCCACACACAACCAGGTTATATGGGGCTACGAATAAGCAGGTGATTATGAAACCATGACGCGATAAAAAGTGAAAGAACGTTTACAAAAAAACATGCCTTGAGCAAAATTCTAATCTTCATTTTCTGAAGCGGTGCCTGAAATGACAGCTATCAGGGGTGGCTGATATTTCAACACCTGTTTTTTCTCAAATATGAAATCAAACAACAGTTTTTGTTTTGATATAATCTATGTAGGCCTATAGTCATGTATGGGGTGGTGAGATCGCCCTATGGTGGCCCGTTCAAATGATCCTACCTTCAATCGGTGAGCAATGATTTTGTATCAAGTTTCGATGTTGATAATAAAAATATATATATATTATATAACACATATAGTATATATATATATATATATATATATATATATATATATATATATATATATATATATATATATATATATAAATATATATATAAATATATATATAGGCCTACATATGTATATTGAAAATAACTTATTCACCGATATCGTGTCGGACGACAAAAAAAAAAACGGAACTGGAAACCCTGTTCAACTTGAAGCATCTAAAATACTACATACAGATACAACTTAAATTTTGAGTATTTCAGATACAAGATACATTTATTAGGTTTCAACTTTTAACGACATACTGTAATGATAGCTAAGATCTATTGGCGTCGGATGGTTGATTAATGAGATGAAGGGATGTCAAGATAAGGATTTCTTGGGTAATGGGAAGGAAGCGGTCGTGGCCCATATTGTAGGAACCATTCCGGCATTAGCCTAGACTACAGACGGGAACCACAAAAAAACCTGTAAAGTTGGACGGCGGCGGGGATCGAACCGGGTCAGATTTTGTGATGGTTCTATTAGTGCAAAGTATATGACAGTTTTGAACGGATCTATAGCGTTTTAAGACTTGTCATCAGTATGTCTTCCTTACATACCGAGAGCGTAGCGGTCAAGGATGAAGAAGATGTGGGATGCCCAGTACTTGGCTGGGGGTTTTAATAACAAGGATAGAGAAATGAAAATTAAAACTAATTGAACAGAATATTATTTTCTTTATGAGACTCACCATCTAGTTACAATGAGTATGGTTGAGTAGTACTTAATCCCAATGTGGATAAGTCACTTGTCAGAATATATCAAATACGCAAAATTATGTAATTTCCAAATAATATAGTTACTGTATGTATCACTCATTATAGAAGTGAAGAATGAATTATTTCAAATTTGGAAGAAGAAAGTCGACACATGTTGTCGTGTGGGCGACACTTGCGGAACTAGCTTGTGACGACATTATGTTTTGTTTTTATTGGATGGGAATAGACCCTTTTCAAAATGGAAGAGGTGAAAAAAAAAGGACAGCTCTCGCTAACAAGCGGCAAGAGTGCTTGCAGACGGGAGGGGTAAGCTTCAAGCCACCAAAGAATGGAGCAATAATTGAGAAAGTCAGGGGAGGGGCTTGATCCCCCTATCCTGTGAGGGAATAGCCTCGGTATTCAACTGTGACGACTATGCCTCGGGTCAGTAGCTTACCGGTACCACGGTAACATTTAAATGAGAAATGTTCAGTTTTCTTAATATGATACAGAACCTAATCCTGGAAGGGATCACTTAAAAACAGAGATGATGCAAGTTATATGTCTTGGTGTTTTGCCTTCAACGCTGTGGATAAGCAGACCAACTTTTTCAACAGTACTAAAACTCCAGAATGCAATACCAGCGATTTTGGCTGCTAGAAGGCAGTAATATGTTATATGTAATATGATGAAAATATGTTACAATATATAAATAAAATGAGCACTGTATGACATGTTATTCATAATGAACTATTTTTTCTTAAAGACTCTATTTCTAATTCTAATTTCTCGCATTGCAGCTGGCGAAGTTTAACGTCCAACTCATGTAGTTGGCTCAGCCGTAACTCTTTTTTTTCGGCTTCTTCCACCATTAGCCTCTCCTTCACATTCGAAAAACATCGTTTGGCATCTGCCATTGCAGCAAAGCTATTTTTTGGTTCTGGGTCTTCATTATACGTTGGCCGCCTACGCCCCTGCCAATGCGGCGTTGCATCTATAAAAATAACTTTATAGTTTTACTAACCATCGTTGATATGCAGGTGATATTTAATATCGGTTACAAGTGAACATGGCACACCACAATGCAATGAGTAGAACCGACAGAAACAGGTGACTGACCTGTGGCTACTGGACCCCTTTTCTGCAGTGCAGCGTGCTTTGGTTTTTTCAGCATCGCTGGACTGTATGTCGACCAATCAATCACTTCTTCCTGCTCTTTCCTCCCTTGAAAAAAAGAAAAGGATATTTATCAACTGATAATTCAATTCAGTATATCATTATTAATTATTATATTGGAACACCTTTAGACCATCTCACAGGCAGGTGGCAGTTGGTAATATAATTCCAATTTCTATAGTGATCATCATGATAGATAGGGCCTAATGAATAAATGAATTACTGGCAAATGAATTGAGAAAATGAATGCAAATGAATGAATAATAGCTAAGATAGATGACAGCAATGTGACAATACTAATACTGGTCTAGAAATGATAATTGTCACATGAAAAAACTAACCGGAAGTAGACGATGTTGTGGCTGTTTCAATTGTTCGTTCGACAGTCGACTGAAAACCAAATGCAAAGCAATTGTGTGATTAAAATGTAAATTTTAATATCACAATTCATAAATATTTATAAATATACTTTCAAAATGTATATATTAAATATTAAATATACTAGTACTTTAATAATCAAATGTACATATGAGTGTGATTGTGTTTACAATTATTATGGAATAAAAATGAATTGAAATGAATTGAAAATATACAATTAAATATATATCCATATATTTTTTTGATGGTATATTAAAATTCATGAATTTATATTTGCAATATTATTCAAAATGACAGTCATCTCACCTTATCAAGTATACCCAAGTCCAAGTCACTGTCATCGCTTTCGGCGTCAATGTTGGGCGTGTATGAAATCGAGACATCACCTGAAACACATGTTAATATTAAATTGAGCATACGCCTACCGGTACTCGGATTTCAAGGTTGGATGGACACGTCAGTAAGCGATCTCTCTCAGGATTAGGTTCTGTATCATATTAAGAAAACTGTGAACATTTCTCATTTAAATGTTACCGTGGTACCGGTGAGCTACTGACCTGAGGCATAGTCGTCACAGTCGTATACCGAGGCCATTCCCTCACAGGATAGGGGGATCAAGCCCCTGACTTTTTCAACGATCGCTTCGTTTTTTGGTGGCTTGAAGCTTCCGCCTCCCGTCTGCAAGCGCTCTTGTCGTTCGTGAGCGAGAGCAGTCCTGGTGTCCTTTTTAACTTTCTCATACTTGCTCCGCAAGGTTTTAGCATCTCTCTGATGGAGGGTAGTGGCATTGAACTGTTCTTGTATGTTCATCCAGGCTTTATCCTCAAAGTAAAATTAAGACATTCATCAATACCACACAATGTACGCCTACCTACAAGAGTAACTCGAACCTCACAAAATCAATGGTCGTATGTCAAGTCTTTTGGATTTTGGTAATTTATTTAAATTCAAGGGAAAAAACAATGGGCTAAGCCCTTCACCTGAACAATGACACAGGAGAGTAGCAGGGCCCTACAGTCTGTAGCTATGCCTTTTGTCATGTAAATGGGGTCACAACCGACTAGGACCCGATGTTCTTAGTGCGACACATCAGGCCTAGCCTTAAAAATCATGTTCCCGATATTTTAAATCAATATAAACAACGTAATCTTACTTTCTCTCTCCATGTAACCGCATCGGTGGTCTTATTTTCTACCACATTTCTATATTTGGTGACTATGTCCAAAAGATTATGAGTTTCTTCTAATGTGAAATTTACTGTTCTACTGCGTTTTGACATTGTGAATAAACTAAAGGAATAAATTGGTGAAGAGAATTGAGAAAAATTTTACTTACGTAAAGTAGCAATGGACTAACAATCGTTACCATAGCAATACAGCGAACTGGTGGACTACCAAGCATTAAAGTTGGTTAATATCAACTGATGGACATTGTTGTCTCTCTGTCTGACAACAATGACAGACGTCACTTTGACAGAGCCCAAACAAGAACGGAACGAAGGTAGCTGTTACCATAACTCGCGCGTTCGATTATCGCAAAAAGCAGCCGAAATTCAATACCAACTTCTAAATGTTATTGGTTTTGTAAAGTTGTCGGACGGATAACTGTCTGGATGAAATCGGTCACTTGTAAAACGCGCACAAAAGTTGTCTGGCGGATAGAGTTATCCAGCAGAAAGCTGTCTGGAGGATTTGTCGGCAGATTGTGCAACCGGGCCTAATAATCAAATGTACATATGAGTGTGATTGTGTTTACAATTATTATGGAATAAAAATGAATTGAAATGAATTGAAAATATACAATTAAATATATATCCATATATTTTTTTGATGGTATATTAAAATTCATGAATTTATATTTGCAATATTATTCAAAATGACAGTCATCTCACCTTATCAAGTATACCCAAGTCCAAGTCACTGTCATCGCTTTCGGCGTCAATGTTGGGCGTGTATGAAATCGAGACATCACCTGAAACACATGTTAATATTAAATTGAGCATACGCCTACCGGTACTCGGATTTCAAGGTTGGATGGACACGTCAGTAAGCGATCTCTCTCAGGATTAGGTTCTGTATCATATTAAGAAAACTGTGAACATTTCTCATTTAAATGTTACCGTGGTACCGGTGAGCTACTGACCTGAGGCATAGTCGTCACAGTCGTATACCGAGGCCATTCCCTCACAGGATAGGGGGATCAAGCCCCTGACTTTTTCAACGATCGCTTCGTTTTTTGGTGGCTTGAAGCTTCCGCCTCCCGTCTGCAAGCGCTCTTGTCGTTCGTGAGCGAGAGCAGTCCTGGTGTCCTTTTTAACTTTCTCATACTTGCTCCGCAAGGTTTTAGCATCTCTCTGATGGAGGGTAGTGGCATTGAACTGTTCTTGTATGTTCATCCAGGCTTTATCCTCAAAGTAAAATTAAGACATTCATCAATACCACACAATGTACGCCTACCTACAAGAGTAACTCGAACCTCACAAAATCAATGGTCGTATGTCAAGTCTTTTGGATTTTGGTAATTTATTTAAATTCAAGGGAAAAAACAATGGGCTAAGCCCTTCACCTGAACAATGACACAGGAGAGTAGCAGGGCCCTACAGTCTGTAGCTATGCCTTTTGTCATGTAAATGGGGTCACAACCGACTAGGACCCGATGTTCTTAGTGCGACACATCAGGCCTAGCCTTAAAAATCATGTTCCCGATATTTTAAATCAATATAAACAACGTAATCTTACTTTCTCTCTCCATGTAACCGCATCGGTGGTCTTATTTTCTACCACATTTCTATATTTGGTGACTATGTCCAAAAGATTATGAGTTTCTTCTAATGTGAAATTTACTGTTCTACTGCGTTTTGACATTGTGAATAAACTAAAGGAATAAATTGGTGAAGAGAATTGAGAAAAATTTTACTTACGTAAAGTAGCAATGGACTAACAATCGTTACCATAGCAATACAGCGAACTGGTGGACTACCAAGCATTAAAGTTGGTTAATATCAACTGATGGACATTGTTGTCTCTCTGTCTGACAACAATGACAGACGTCACTTTGACAGAGCCCAAACAAGAACGGAACGAAGGTAGCTGTTACCATAACTCGCGCGTTCGATTATCGCAAAAAGCAGCCGAAATTCAATACCAACTTCTAAATGTTATTGGTTTTGTAAAGTTGTCGGACGGATAACTGTCTGGATGAAATCGGTCACTTGTAAAACGCGCACAAAAGTTGTCTGGCGGATAGAGTTATCCAGCAGAAAGCTGTCTGGAGGATTTGTCGGCAGATTGTGCAATGATTAACTATATAAACTATATTAACTATATATTAACTATATTAACTATATATATAGTGTAAACACTATATACTTAATGCCTAGACCCTATTTGATGGTTAGGATAGGAGATTGTGAGTGAGTGATGGGTATAAGGTTAGGTTAGTTGAGTTTAGCTGAGCTTAGGTTATGTGGTGAGTATGGATTTGCACTCGGTTAGCCTAGTTCAACAACAGCTACCGAGGTGAGATCTGTTTGTCTTGCACCAACTTGCACTAGAGTATAACTGAGTTAATTTTGTTAATTGAGTTACACTTTGATGAACGTTAGTGCAAGATAAACAGACCTCAACTCGGTGGCTGGCGTTGGACTAGGCCTGGTCTACCGGTGCAGAAAGGAAGTGCGTCATATTACGGGTTTGGTGCAGGAAATGATACGTGGTACAAACAAATACGAATGGCAGGCGCCAAAATCAAGTTGTAAGCGGGGACTGTCGGCTCATCTTCTATCATAGAGAAAATAGATTAGGTATATGCCCGTGTAGGCCCACTAACCTGTCTGTAGGGTGTTCCAGCTGCAGCTCAATTAGCTGCAGGATAGTGATTACGGTAGGCTTGGACAACCTAAACCGTACGAAAAATTCCTGATCATTCCAGAAATGGAAATGATCTATCCTTTGTCTGATTGTCTTTGGCCTCCTCACACGCATAGCAATAAACATTAAAACCTCATCGTCGGAATCGGAACTTTCCTCAAGATAGTCCGCCATGTTTTATCTGTTCATCCTCCCGACAAATAATTATCCGGTACATGAAGTGGCAGACAAAAAAAGTAGACGAAAAGCACCCGATAAGGACTATCGGGAGATTGTACAACGGCAGAAAACGTTATCCAGAAGATAAATGTTATCGGGACACTTATCGGGACATTGTGCAACCGGCCCTAATTGGTGATTACTGATGTTGTTATTGGAAACGAAGAGGGATGCAATTAGCAGCACAGTTATCGATGCAAGTGGGTCGCTCGTCGCAGACAGCTGCAAGTGACGGGTCTGTCAAAACAACAGCTATCTTGCGGTGATAAGCAGAACTAGGGCCGTTATGTCATGATAGCTGATGATGTCCGTGAAATCAGTCAGGGACGATCCTAGGACGAATCACGCCACTTTTCAATTGATGTTTTTTCCATTCGGTTCAACTCTCCCTGTACTGATGACTAAGATCTATTGGCGTCGGTGAATGGTATATGAGATGATGAGATGAAAGTTTATTTTGTTATTTTTTTTTTGGATACTGGGGAGAAGTCAGTCGTGGCCTGTTGTTAAAGAACCATCGTAGTATTGACCTGAATGACAGAGGTAAACCACAAAATATCCGTGTCAGGATGGTCGACCATGGCGGGAATCGAACCCCGGTCTCCCGAATCATGGTTCAGTGTACTAAACACTCGGCCATACGTCTCAGTAAATTTTTCAAATGGGGCCTGGAGAGAGGAAATAAGATTTGAAAAGAGAAAAAGAGAATCAAAGAAAATCGAAGAGAGATAAGATATATTCAGAACGGAAATTAAGATTTTCCTCCAGGACAATTTTGACCTTTTTTCCCCTCAAATAATCACTATAAGTTTTTGAATTGGTCAAATAAGCCCCATTGAATCTATTCATTACATTGAGGTGATTAGATCACCCTCGTGTGGACCCCGTTCAAACGATCCTGAAGTTTCATCTTCAATCTTAATTGGGAAACAATGACTTTTTTATCAAGTTTTTGTAATTATTATTCAACAAAAATGAGCTTGTCGAATTCATTCAAAACATTTCAAAATTTGTTTCCTGATAGTTATGAAGAATCATTCGATCGATTGTTCATTCGTGTGGCAACCCCACCAACAGCCAGGTTATTTGGGGGACAGGTGCTGATGTCGGAACTATGAACTGATTAAAAGTGAAATGACGCTTACAAAATCCCATGCCTTATGCGGGGCTAGAATCCATAACGTGCATGACTTCAGTCTCCAAAGCGCGGTGCCTTGATCAGTTGACTGAGCTACGGAGGGCAGCTGATAACGATTTCCAAATTCCAACCTACCTGTTGGTGAAATCGGCACCACCATCGATTTGGAAAAAATAACGAGCCCTTCTTGTGCTCCTTTGTCCTTGCTCCTTACGCCCTACTGGTGCTTGACCAGGATTCAGAAACTGAACAGCTGATTCAACTACATTACATACATGTAGTAGGCCTATCATCGAGGCTGTACGAGCTTGTTCTAAAAACAACAGTGGAAGAAAACTGTCGTGAGAGGAGCATTTCTTGTTAGTGGTTCTGATGGTTTAGGAGTTTTTTTTAACTAGGTGAACTCAACATATGCGTTGTAAGATGAGCGAGATATCTGAATAAGATATAAAAGTCGTTAAAGTAGTTTTACCCTTGCTACTTCATTGACTCTGGTATTCTACACACCTTGACGCATATGAAAAATACTTCATTTTGGGGCAAATATCGAATCTAGAAAGCAGTGAATCTTGGCAACATAATTCTGCTATTATTGATGAGCGTAGCGAAGTCTCCATCCCACTCTTATAGGGCTTTGTCTGTGTGTTTTTTTTTTTTTTTTTTTTTTTTTTGTAAGCACTCCACAGGTCGCAAGGGTTGACTGATCAACATGAAACTTTTTTTGTACACGCAAACTCATCCAACTTAGAACTGTATAGTTTTTGGGATGAATCGGTCGGACCGATTTTGAGAATCATCATCTCAAAGTTTCTAAAAACCCCATAAGATTTGGCTGGGCGGAAAATGTTGAAAAATAAAATCTCTCCAAATGGGATGAAATTCTCTCTAAATGTGTATACATGGATTTTACACATTATTACAATTTTTTAAGCAATTCTGATCAGTCGTTTAGAAGAAAAAAAGGAAAATGACTGATAATATTCATAAAATATATCATAAAAATTGTGACAGAATTAAGTTGTCGAGATTCACTGCTTTCTAGATTCAAGAGTTGACCAACAATGAAGTATTTTTTATATGCGTCAAGGTGTGTAGAATACCAGAGTCGATAAAGTAGCAAGGGTAGAACTACTTCAAGGACTTTTATACCCTATTCAGATATCTCGCTCATCTTACAACGCATATTTCGCGTTTGACTAGTATTTATATATATTTGATGAATAAAAAAAAAGTTGATTGCATTTTTTTTTCAGAACTGCTGGTTCGGATTGCATACAAAATGACGATAATGTGTTTCATTCATGTGTACACACTCAGAGTGAATTTTATTTTCTTTGAAGAGATTTCATATTTTCGAATTCTCTTGCCCAGCTTATTCTTATGGGGTTTTTAGAAACTTTGAGATAAAATTTCTCACAATCAGTCCAACCGATTCATCCCAAAAACTATACAGTTCTGAGTTGAATAAGTTTGCGTGTTAAAAAAATTTCATGTCGATCAGTCAAACTCTAGCTGTAACCTGTGCAGTGCTAACAAAAATAAAAAACATAACAGACAAAGCTCTATAAGAGTGGAATGGAGTCTTCGCTATCGCTCATCTGATAACGTCGAAACTTGAGACAAACTCAAAACGGGCTCGTTTGGGCGGGGCACCGCAAGGGTGATCTTATCACCCTAAAGAATAATTGAAAATACAATAAATTCCAAGAGTTTAAGAGTGGCGTAGAATTCAGACCAAGAGATCACCTGGCTGTAAGCTTTCTACATTCATGTGTGACAGCCAATCCCTACTCAGCAGTAAATCAGAAGAAGGAAGTGAAACTTTCATAGGTAAGAATGGCGTGAGGATGTCTCTTCTAAGAGGAGCTGCTGGAACAATAGCAAAAGAGTCTGATAATTGAGCAACCGATGTCCTTTCAAAAACTTGGATTCGATTTATTGGACTATCAGTTTTTTGATGATGACTTTTGAACGGTATGAGATATCAGAATTATAATAGCTTCAAAACGATATAAGTTATAACTATTAAAGTCATGTCGCATAACTCTAGAGCATATACAGCTGGAAAATGTTTTCTTTTAGCTGTATACGCTTGACAGTTATGCGACATGACTTGAATAGTCATACAATTATATCATCTCGAAGCTAGTTATCTACGTTCCAATTATTGGAATTTTGATATCTCATACCGTTCAAAAGTTATCACCAAACAAAACTGATATTTCATTGAATCGACTGCTATATGGACTCTTGATGAATCCAATATCTCGTGACACTTCTTGACATCTTACAGTTGAATGTGTCCAGTTGAAATATCAGTACAATGTGAAGCACCACGAGGGTTAGGAGAAAAGTTGTCTGCTGCAGCAGTGACGAATAATACCTTTTTTCATAGTTTATTATACTTTTTATTGTTTTTTTCCATAGTTTTAATTATTTAGTTTGTGAGTAACATCTGTTGAACCATTTCTGAGAAATATCATCTCTAAGTTTCCAAAAAACTTCATAAGATTTGGCTGGGCGGAAAATTATGAAAAATAAAATCTCAAAAAAGAATAAAGAATATCTTCTGGTGTGGACACAATAATAATACACATTGTTACCGCCGATCTAAGAGATGGCGATGAGAGACCAGTGGACTGTATTCGGATGCCGACTTGGCATTAAAAATCAGGCGAGCATAATCCAAACTCGGATTATGCCTCACCCCAAAACGATACGTATTTGGTCTACGTCGACTTGACGTTGTTATTGACCAAATCAAAGAATAAATAGAAAGCGAAACAAAATAGATCAAACCTGAGTGGTGTCCCCGCACACCATTCGAATAAACAAGAAACAAAAGCTTGAGAGAAAACAAAACACCCAACTTCGTAAATGATAAAGACCGATAACAAAAGGAAGGAATTAGAACAAGAAAGTCTGGAAAGAGGTCCTATTAACGACTCAAGAAGAACGAAAAATAGAAAAGAAACAACTGCGTACATGCGAAATAATGTACAGTACGTCCGAACTCTAACAAAGTAGAGAAGGACGGGAGATGCTCACACAACAAGAGCTGGTCGAGAATATGAGCGAATTCACCCACTTGACGAGCGACTAAGAGACGTCCGATCTGAATCGAGTATGGAAAAGAACTGAACAGGCGAGACCACCTACCAGACACGCAACGCGAAAGGCGAGCTGTGATTGGACGCACACATCGCGTGACAACCCACCAGCCAACCAGCAATGAGAAAGGAAGGTCGACTAGAAACACGGTTTGCAATGTATACAACATTCCATGACGTGATCGAATGATTTCATGTTCAATTGACAAACTAGGGAAAACGAGCTAGCTGGTCTCAAAAGACCGGCGTTAACATACCGCCCACCAAAATGAACATTTTAAAGCTGAGGTAAACGATACGGAAAATAAGGAACATGAAATTAGAACAGCAAACTGTTCGTAAGAAGCCTTGTAACTTCATAGGCAACGTGAGCAAAAGATTTTCACCGAGTAATTGGATTGCTTCCCAATTGGATCGGAGAACAGCAAAGAAATCGCACATGATCCGAGCGATTCATTGAGGAGAAAACGCAACCATTTTATCCAATGGTCGCTGACTTTTCAAAAAAAAATGAAAAAAGAGAGAACAACAAGAAAGTTAACATGAAGAAATGATCAAAGCACCAATGCGTGCTTTGAACAGAAAGAATACACGAAGTAATATCAACTCGACTATTCGGAAGTCGGGAGTGACACCAGTTTATTCACCGGGCGCTTATAAGTACCGGTTGAGGTGCGAACAGAGACGACCCGAACGGTGCCGTCTAGCCCGGGGTGAGTCTCGACCACTCTGCCGATTGGCCAGGCCAAAGGATTGCTTGTGGCATCGTGGAAAAATACCACATCCCCGACAGCCAGGTTGGGACAGCCCCGAACCCATTTACGGCGTTGCATCTGCGTATTCAAGTACTCCGACGACCAACGCGTCCAAAAGGCCTGGTGCAGTTGGCGCAATCGTACCCAACGATCAGGATGCGAGTGGTTTCCTGGCACCGTTTGTTCAGGTGGAGCTAACAAAGCGGTGCCGATTAGAAAGTGTCCGGGAGTTAGAAAGTCGTAGCTTTCGGCAGGGTCAGATGAGAGGGCGCAGAGAGGTCGACTGTTGAGGACGGCCTCAATGCGGGAGAATAGGGTGGCGTACTCCTCAAAGGTGTGAGGTGTGTCCCCTATTAGACGGTAGAGCAGGGATTTCGCCGATTTTACACCGGCCTCCCAGAGTCCTCCAAAGTTGGGAGCTTGCGGAGGGTTGAAGTGCCAAGCTATTTCACGTTTAGAAAGATGGTCAAAGACGGAGGTTTCAGCTTGAGATAGAAAATCATAAACCTCGCGCAGATGTCGCGCAGCACCCACATAGTTTCTCCCACAATCGGAGTAAATGTGCGACGGGAGTCCTCGTCTGGAGAGAAACCGATCTAGGCAAGCCAAAAAGGCGTCCGTGGATAGCTCGGACACCGTTTCTAGGTGCGCCGCTTTTGTGGACATGCAAACGAAAATGCACAGATAACCCTTGGTGATGGGTGCCTTACGACGATTACTGGATTTGACCTGGAAAGGGCCAGCAAAATCAGTTCCAACATGGCAGAAAGCGCGAGAAGCTTGAACACGTGAAGGAGGCAAATCTGCCATTGGAGGCTGCATAGGCTTTGCGCGAAACTTATGGCAAGTAATGCACTGGTGTATACGCTGTCGCAACAAACCGCGCAGAGAAACGATCCAGTAACGCTGCTGTATCAGCGCCTGTACCGTTCTCGGGCCGGAATGTAGCGATGTTCGGTGGAAGGCATCGCAAATGAGAGATGCGAGGTGAGCTTCTTTGGGGAGTAGGATTGGGTACCGAGCCTCTTCAGGAAGAGAAGAGTGACGCAATCTTCCGCCCACCTTGAGTAAGCCCGAGGGTTCGAGAAAAGGTTTCAGCGAAGCGATCCGGGATGAAACCTGTCCCTGTTTGGCAAGTTGGCTGATCTCGGATGCATAAAAGTGGTTTTGAGTGACTCTTATGATCAGTTCAAGAGCGTCTTGCAGCTCCACAGGTTTTAAAGAACCCGTAGGAGGGAGAATCTTGGATCGTTTCGCCAATAAGAGACGGGCAAATCGAACTACATACCCAAAGACCCGTTGTGCTTTGAGAAGTGTGGAAAACTTTCGAAAATGCACCAGGAGAGGATCTACTTTGACCGTTGTGGCCAAAGTGACCATGGAAGGCTTAATGTCTGGCAATTCAGACAATAAATCAGTGGAAGGCACAGAGATAGGCCACAGAGCATGGGGACTCCTGAGAAAAGAAGGACCCGAGAGGTACAACGGGTATTCCATGAGCTGAGAAGGCAGTATTCCACGAGAAGCGCAGTCAGCGGGATTTTCTTCGGAATCCACGTGTGCCCAATTGGTAGGAGTGGAGTTGTCGAGTATCTCCACTACTCGGTTGGCGACGAATGTCTTCAGTCGATGTGGAGGGGTGGCAAGCCACGCGAGCACAATAGTCGAATCAGTGTAGAGGGTTACTGACTCCACGACAAGAGTGCTGAGTGAGGGAAGAGTATCTTTCAGCACACGCGTTAGAAGCAAAGCAGCAGAGAGTTCAAGCTTAGGGATGGTCAAGGGTTTGACCGGGGAAACTTTACTCCTTGCTCGCAACAAACTAATATGCGAAGTTGCATGATTCGTTGTGTGAAGGTAAAGTATCGCAGCGTAGGCCTTCTTGGAGGCATCACAAAAGCCTACAAGTCGATGTATGCCTTGTGAAGCAGGAAATGCGCGTGGAACTCGGAAGTTCGAGAGAAGACAGATCTCGGCTACCGCGTCCAACCACCTTTGAGCAAGAAGCGGTGGTAAAACGTCGTCCCACTGCACCCGCGATAACCAAAGTTGCTGAAGAAAAATCTTCATCCAGCATACGAGCGGGGTGAGGAATCCCAAAGGATCAAAAATGCGCGCAATGTACGACAAGACCGTGCGCTTCGTTACCACGCCTTCGAAAGGTAAGGTGTGGAATGAGAAATCATCCGATCGGGGATCCCAGAACAGACCAAGGATCTTGATGCCCTGATCGTCATCCGAAAACACGACTGGAGTCTCTAGATGATCCTCCGGAAGTGCACTCAATGCTTCTGGGAGGTTACTGGCCCACTTTCGGAGTTCGAAACCTCCACTAGCTAGAATAGCCTGTAATTCCGATTGAAGAATGCGAGCTTGAGCGACGTCTGCTGCGCCAGACACGATGTCATCCACGTAGATGTGAGATATCAAAGCACGCGAAGCATTGGGGAAAGGAGCCCCTTCGTCGTGCACGAGCTGCTTCAGCACTCGTTGAGCAAGAAAAGCTGACGGTACGAGCCCATACGTGACCGTGTTGAGCTCATATTCTTTTACTGGAGAGTCTGCATTGGGTCGCCAAAATATGTGCTGATATTTGCGGTCAGATGGTTGGACCAGAATCTGACGATACATCTGACGAATGTCAGCACAAATTGCGATGGGATGAGAACGAAATCGGGTTAAAACGCCCGGGAGTTCGCTCTGAAGCTTGGGACCACTGAGTAACAGCTGATTCAAGGAGGCGCCTCTCTCATCTGGAGAAGAGGCGTTAAATACCACTCTCAGCTTCGTGCTGGAGCTGGTAATCTTGTGCACACAATGATGCGGAATCACGTAGTTCGAAGAGGTGCTTGCAAGTTGCATGTGGTTCGATTGAATATAGTCTTGCATGAATGCTTGATACGCAGCATCATGCTGAGGATTGCGTTTCAGTCGCCGCTCCAGACTCAAATAATTCTGGAGGGCGGCCTCACGATTATATCCGAGAGGAGAGGATGTGTTCTTGAAAGGGAGTGCTACCGAATAGCGTCCGGAAGGGTTCCGTGAGTGCGTAGATAGAAAATGCTCCTCACAAAGTTCATCGTCCGGATCAACTTGAAGAGGACGTGAAACTTCTTCCGATTCCCAAAACAATCGAAGAGTACGATCCAATGGAGAACCAGTGCAAGCAAGCAGAGAGAGCGGAGGCTGGAACTCGGCATCCAAACACCGAATAGGACCCAAAACCACCCAGCCGAAGACCGTGTTTATGGCAGATGGACTGCCACTCATCACAATATCACCTGATTTTTCAAGAATATCAGGGTATAAATCGGCGCCGATCAAAAAGTCGATCTGATCGGGCACATGAAAGCGGTCGTCGGCAAGAGAGAGACAGCGATAACGTTCAAACACCTCAAGCGGAACGGTGGTGGTTGGAAGTTGACTCGCTATCGCAGGCATAACGTAGGCTTGTACGCTGAGAGAGGTTGCAGGGGTGAACCGGGAAGCGATGCTGCATTGAACAGTCCCGATTACCCGAGCACTAACGTGACCAATACCAGAGAGTTCGGAATGACAAGGATTGATTTTCAATCCTAGCTTCTGAAGGAACGAGTGAGTGAGAACAGAGATTTGTGAACCACAGTCGATAACCGCACGGATAGGTTGCAGTTGACCGTGAGAGTCGCGGATCAAGGCGCGAACAGTGCCCAACAGAGCTGTGGGTAGCACTGGCTTGCTTGTCTTGACTTGACAAGCGAGAGTTTGAGGATGAGGCGAGGTGGTCTCCGGATGAGAAGAGACTTCGGTTGCTATTGTGTCACGAGTCAAGGGGTTGATTCGTGCGGTGTGTAACAGCGAATGATGTTTGTTACTGTGACAAGTACCGCAAACACTCTTAGAGGTGCATTGCGGTCTGAGATGAGCGCCCATGCAGTTGAAGCAGCGTTGTAGGCGACGTAACGTGTTGTATTTGTCGTCAACGGACTGTTGCCGAAATACGGAACACGAGTATAGAGTATGCTCCCCTTTGCAGACTGGACACGAAGATTGTTTCGTGGTCGAGCTTGCTGATTTGCTCTGCTCGCGAGATTTAAAGCTGACGGGCGGAGGATTCGCAACTAACAACGAATTGATTCGCTTTGTGGAAGGAGGAATAGCTTTTGAAGAGCTAGCTGCTTGTTTGTCGAGACCACACAATTCCATCGTCCTGGACTGCTCTTCAATGAATTTGATCAACGACGCGTAGCTAGGAGTGCTGTGCGAAGAATGTTTCTGTTCGAAAGCCTTGCGCGTTGATGTGTCGAGATTTGTCAGTGCTAACGTGAAAAGCAGAAAATCTGACAAATCTTCGATATTCAGAGCTTTCAACGCTTCAATCGAAGTTTTGTGAACTTTCAGAAATGATTGCAGCCCAGAATGTGAATTGGTTTTGAGAGGCGTAAATTCTAAAACCTGTTGAACATACGTGGTGGCTAACAACCGAGGGTTATGATACCGACTGACAAGAGCATCCAATGCCACAGAATAATTGGCTTCCGTAATCGGAAACCCGGAGACGACAGACAAGGCGTTGTCTTTGAGGGTGGTCCTCAAATAGTGGAATTTCTGAACTTGATTCAGGTCGTTGTTCTCGTCGACGAGAGATTTAAATAGCGAATAGTATTCCGTCCATCGAGTAATATCACCAGAGAATGCCGGCAACGCAATTGTCGGCAATGAGATGGCTTGAAAACCATTTTGATTTGGCGGCGGAGGCGGAGTAGGCGTCGTCGCGGCAACGGCGGCGAGATACAGCCCACGAGTCGCGTACAACATTTCCTCGAAGCTGGCTTCAACAGCGTCGACCGGTAAGGCATCGTCGCCTTCGTCAAGCTGAGCGTTCAAAGATATTATTTCTCTCTGAACTTCCTCAAAGTTGGCTTCCAAAACGTCAAGTTTGTCGTAGCGAGGTTTGTACAACGGAGCTTTGGCACTATCAAGCGTTTTGAAAGCATCGTAGGAGCGTTGTAATGAAGCGAATATCCGCTCTCGCTTTGCCGTGAGCACTGCTTGTTGTTTCGAGATTTTAGACGCCATTGTAGCGAATGAATAACCACAGATTGCAAAAACACGAAACAAGAACAAGGACCAAAAACTAATTAGACGAGCTTTAGCGAGGATTCAATTTGACATACTGAAAAAAATTGGTGTTCGTTTTTATGTTTTTTTTTTTTTTTTTTTTTTTTTTGTTTTTATGTTTTTTTGTCGGTTCTCCACAGGTCAAACGGCTACAGCTATCAACTTCAAACTTTTTTTCGTCATGATTCCTCATCTAACTTAGATCTGTATAGTTTTGTGGCATTATCGGGTGGTAACTTTTTTATTTATGAATTTTAGAAATTTCAAAAATCCCCATTAGAATAACCCGGAGGAAAATACTTGAAAAATCAAAATTTTTCAAGACCTCTCAAATTTTCGCCGAATATAAAGGAAACTATTAAGCACATTTTGAGAGATTTTTCGCATCAATCGGATGAGAAATAACGAAGAAAACGCATTTATAAAGCATTTTCCCATCAATTTAGGCTATTACGGGAACCAATTAAATCTATAGCAACAAATGTCACCAATTAATTCAAAACGATTGAAATGAATGAAGAGGAAGGCCGTGACATAACTGATTCTCGTAAGGTTTTTGAACGTTTGGAGTGATCCAAGGTCTGTAGATGTAGATTGGGTTGACAAATTATTTTTCATTATAGATTTCTATACCCCTAAGCTCGTCTAACAACGCGCATCCCGCGTTTTCCTAGTGATATGAAATATCACGGAGAAATACGGCCGAAATGCACAGAAAAAGAACAATGCAAAATTCAAGAATTGAATGTCTATAAAACAAGTTGAATCAATTGTTGATAATAACTCGCAAACAAACAGAATAAATTATTGCACCGTGGAAACCCAATTATGTGGAAGCCGATTCAGTGCGGAGGACAAAGAAGTCACCCATGCGATGCCTGATCGCGGGTGCTGACACAAATGACTGTGGAATCCGGAGGTGGACTCCGCGTGGTGCAAAGAAAGGAATCCACAAATGGATTCCAACAAGTGAACGAAATTAGAATCCGGAGATGGATTCCGCCTCACGAATGACGAGAAATTGGAACCAAAAATAATCTTTGGCTCACAGGGACCAAAATGTTACCGCCGATCTTAGAGATGGCGATGAGAGACCAGTGGACTGTATTCGGATGCCGACTTGGCATTAAAAATCAGGCGAGCATAATCCAAACTCGGATTATGCCTCACCCCAAAACGATACGTATTTGGTCTACGTCGACTTGACGTTGTTATTGACCAAATCAAAGAATAAATAGAAAGCGAAACAAAATAGATCAAACCTGAGTGGTGTCCCCGCACACCATTCGAATAAACAAGAAACAAAAGCTTGAGAGAAAACAAAACACCCAACTTCGTAAATGATAAAGACCGATAACAAAAGGAAGGAATTAGAACAAGAAAGTCTGGAAAGAGGTCCTATTAACGACTCAAGAAGAACGAAAAATAGAAAAGAAACAACTGCGTACATGCGAAATAATGTACAGTACGTCCGAACTCTAACAAAGTAGAGAAGGACGGGAGATGCTCACACAACAAGAGCTGGTCGAGAATATGAGCGAATTCACCCACTTGACGAGCGACTAAGAGACGTCCGATCTGAATCGAGTATGGAAAAGAACTGAACAGGCGAGACCACCTACCAGACACGCAACGCGAAAGGCGAGCTGTGATTGGACGCACACATCGCGTGACAACCCACCAGCCAACCAGCAATGAGAAAGGAAGGTCGACTAGAAACACGGTTTGCAATGTATACAACATTCCATGACGTGATCGAATGATTTCATGTTCAATTGACAAACTAGGGAAAACGAGCTAGCTGGTCTCAAAAGACCGGCGTTAACACACATCATTACAATTTTGTATGCAATTGACCACTAGTGATAGGCGTGGCTTATCGGAAGGCCTCCTAGATCTATACTTCATGTGGGCATTTAGAGATACTGTGATAGGTCATGTCAGGATACCCATAACAAACAGCCCATTTGATTGGACGTTTTGTTTTGTGACATTTTTTTTGTGGGCGGGTCAATCCTAGTCGTCAATTTGGACCAGCCGTTCTGAAGAAAATATATTAACAGATGTTTTTCATTCAACAAATGAATAGAAATGATAGCAGAACCATTGCTGTGATTCACTGCTTTCTGGATTCGATATTCAACGAATTTCTCATGGGGGACCAGAGAAGATAAAGTAGCAGAAATAAAACTACTTCAACGACTCTTATTATAGGCCTACCTTGAGGACCGTTTTCATGGCAGGCGGCAGGCGGTTAAAAGAACGCCTGACGCCTGCGCTGTTCACATGGTCGCGTTTCTTCGCATTCACATCGAGATTTGACTTATTTATTGGATGAGCGAAGCGAAGACTCAATTTCGCCATACCTGAAAAAAAGGCCCTTTTTTTTCGTTTTTTTGTTCGCGCTCCACAGGTCAGACGAAAATTAAAAATCAGTTGAAACTTGGCACACACAAGTATCCTTATCCAATTCGATACTGTATAGTTTTGAGGCGCTATCGGTTGAACCACTTCTGAGAAAACTCATTCCAAAGTTGTCAAAAATCCCGTTAGAATGACCCAGAGGAAAAAATTCGTGAAAAATATTACATCTGAGAGAATTCAAATTCTTGGGGAATTTCAATCTGATAATGATACACATTATTCCAAACTTTCACTCATATCGGATCAGCCGTTCAATGTAAAAAAAATATATAATGTAATTTGTGTCAATTATTCAAAGCTATTAAGATACCTACTAGGCAAACGCGTTATGTGTTTCCGCGTTGATGGATGAACTGGAACATATCAACTTATCTTTGGATTGGTTATTACTTATTATATAGATAATCAAGAAGGCTTTGTTTTAATCGTTTACAATCAAGTGATGACACTTGTTGCTTTGATTTAATAGGTATCTTAATAGCTTTGAATAATTAACACAAATAACATTATATATTTTTTTACATCAAAACGGCTGATCCGATTTAAGTGAAAGTTCGGAATAATGTGTATCATTATTAGATAAAAATTCTCTGAGTTTTTGAATCCGCTCAGATGAAATATTTTTCACGAATGTTTTCCTCTGGGTTATTCTAATGGGATTTTTGAGAACTTTGTAATAAGTTTTCTCAGAAGTAGTTCTACCGATCGCGCCTCAAAACTATACAGCATCAAGTCAGATAGGGGTTCATGTGTGTGCCAAGTTTCATCATGATCTGAATTTCTATTTGACCTGTAGAGCGCGAAAAAAAAAAAAAAAAAAAACACATCCGATTTTTCAAGTACAGTGAAATTGAGTCTTCGCTACGCTCATCCAATCAAATCAAAGCAACAAGTGTCACCACTTGATTGTAAACGATTAGAACAAAGCCTTCTTTATTATCACTAGGCAAACGCGTTATGTGTTTCCGCGTTGATGGATGAGCTGGAACATATCAACTTATCTTTGGATTGGTTATTTTATATATATATACACCTTGAGATCCAAACCATTACATCACTGCCATCTTATTTTACATTAATAATTTAAATAATAATAAAGAAGGCTTTGTTTTAATCGTTTACAATCAAGTGGTGACACTTGTTGCTTTGATTCAATAGGTATCTTAATAGCTTTGAATAATTGACACAAATAACATTATATATTTTTTTACATCGAAACGGCTGATCCGATTTGAGTAAGAGTTCGGAATAATGTGTATCATTATCAGATTGAAATTCTCTGAGAATTTGAATCCTCTCGGATGAAATATTTTTCACGAATGTTTTCCTCTGGCTTATTCTAATGGGATTTTTGAAAACTTTGGAATGAGTTTTCTCAGAAGTTGTTAAACCGATCGCGCCTCAAAACTATACAGCATCAAGTCAGATAGGGGTTCATGTGTGTGGCAAGTTTCAACT
Organism: Brachyptera risi; assembly: GCA_964007535.1. NCBI lineage: Eukaryota > Metazoa > Arthropoda > Insecta > Plecoptera > Taeniopterygidae > Brachyptera > Brachyptera risi. The sequence goes on along the minus strand of OZ023336.1, from coordinate 13,412,762 downwards.
GATTTTGAATTTTTGTCTGACCTGTGGAGCGCGAACAAAAAAAAAAAAAAAAAAAAAAAAAAAAAAAAAAAAAAAACAGGCACTTTTTTTTCGGTATATTGCAATTGAGTCTTCGCTTCGCTCATCCAATTATGAACTAATAATGGAAAATAAGATGGCAGTGATGTAATGGTTTGGATCTCAAGATGTCTATATATATAATAACCAATCCAAAGATAAGTTGATATGTTCCAGCTCATCCATCAACGCGGAAACACATAACGCGTTTGCCTAGTTTATATGTAATTCTTGTTCAATTCAGGCGGTCAAGTGATTTTTAGTATCGTATTATGTGGCACGCAAGAACAATCATGGTGCATATCTGAAAAGTACTGTTACAGAAGTAATATTCCCAGGCCCGGACTTATGAACCCCGCGCCCCTAGGCTGAACTTAATTTTGCGCCCCTATGCTATTAATAGTATACTTTTTTTGTATGATATAAAATACATGTTACTCACATGCTTACTTGATCTGTATTTGAGAGGGGTGTTACATAGTTTCCTTGATTTCCGAAAAATTTCCGATTTCCGAAGCTTTTGATTTGATTTTCTTGATTGATTCACATTGATTTCCGACGCGATTTTTTGGCAGCAAACTCGTCGATAATTCTGTCTGTGTCCATGGTTGACAAAACTTTGCTCTCAATAGCCATGATAGACAGTGCAGATAGTCGATGTTCTGACATAGTAGATCGTAGGTGGTTTTGCACTCTTGACAATGTAGAGAACGATCGCTCTCCTGAACAGTTGGCTGCTGGGATTGTGATGAAGATTCTTAGAGCAATTTCAATGTTTGGGAAGGTTGAGCCCAAGTTGGATGTTTTAATCATTTTCAAAAGGTCCAAAGCAGTGACTTGAGTTAATTCTCCTTTCGCGTTCAGTGATGGTGCAGGAACTAATGAACGGAAATGTAGACACTCTAGAGCTAATCCGTCATCCAAATCTGTAGAGTATTTTGAAATTAGATTTTGTGCGTGTTCATCTATTTCGCAGTGGGTCATTTCTTTCAGTTGTGTTAGGAATCCGAATTTATCGTAAAGATTAGAGTATGCGGCCTTTCTCCGCGAAAGCTCGGAAGTCAGTTTGTCCAAAATTACGTAAAGATCAGCACGCATCGAAGTTCTTCCAGTAATAATTTCGTCGTCACCAGGTAGTTCGTCATTTTGTCGTTTACGTTTGATTCGTCTTTTTCCATCAACGGCATACGTTTCATTTCCTGAAAGAAGTTTGGCTTCGTCCTCAAATTTTTGAAAGCACTCACGTAGACTCTTCACGTATTCTTCCAGAGATTGATATAAAGACACAACCATTCCGAGATCAAGTTCTACCTTCTGCAATGACTCGCTTGTTGATCGAAATCGCGCCATAATAGCGTCCCAATACACTGCCATTAAAGCGGTTTCAAGCAAATCAAGTTTTTTTCGTAGTGAGCTGGCCTCTTCTCTTGTGATGGGATTTTGAGAAGTGTCCGCATGCAATTCAATTAATGCAGATTTGATTCCGTGGTAACCTTTGTGGAGAGCCTCCGACGCATCTGCACGGGCAGACCATCTGGTTTCCGAGAGGCTTTTAACAACTTTACACTCTTTGGGCAAGTGATTCTTCATTATTGTCCAACGGTGAGTAGACGCAGAGAAAAAGTTGTACAGTTTTTGTAGAAAGAAGAAGAATTTTATTGCACTTGAACAAACCTCAGCCGCGCAAGATCCAACTAAATTCAAAGAGTGTCCAGCGCAGGGCACAAACTCGGCATGTTTGAATCCATCACTCTGTGCATCTCTGATTCTTGCTTGCAAGCCTGTGTATTTCCCAGACATGTTGCTGGCGTTATCGTACGATTGACCTCGACAATCGTTTATCGGTATATCATATTCCGACAACGTATTCAATACAAGCTCTGCTGTGTACTCAGCTTTGTGGCTAGCCATAGGAATGAATTTGATAAATCTCTCCACAGGTGAGCCATTCACCTGCACATAACGTAGAACAAAAGTTAACTGATCAACATGTGATACGTCTGGTGTAGAATCAACAATAATTGCAAAATATTTAGCATTTTTGAGCTCAGACACCAAGATGGACACAATTCTTTTCCCAATCAATTCAATGAACTCGTTACAGATGGTTGAGGACAGATATGAGGTATTCCCACTTCCTTGGTTTCCGTATTTGGCAATATGTTCGGCAATGAAAACGTCGAACTTTGCCAAGTACTCTAGAGCACCCAAGTAATTACCATTATGTACAGACCCGATTATTTCATCGTCCCCTCTAAATGGTAGCCCTCTAGTACCAAGAAATGTTATTGTTGCCACAATTCTCTTTAAAATGTTTCTCCAGTAATTTTTTTCTGTTTCTAACTGTTTGCACAGCTCTGAGTCAACCCTCCCAAGCATCGTACTTCGATACACAAGTGACTCAATAGACTTTCTGTGTTCTGCAGATTGTTCATGCTCAGCTAATCTTTTTAATGCATTTTTCCAATCATTAAATCCTTTGGATTCACGATGCTCTCCAATTCCAAAAGTGTTGGGATTACTGTTAAATAGCATGCATGGGATGCAGTAAACACTTCCATTTTTATTCGAGTATATCAACCAGTCTCTAGATTTCACCTCTCCGTTCGGTAATTTTCTGAGAAAAAACTCCTTGGTCGCATAACGTTTCTGCGAAGAGTATTCTCGCACTGACTTTGAAAAATCACAATTGGCAATGTCTTGCAGAGGTGGGTTCGTAATAAAATAGTCAATCATTGATTTACTGATAGGATGAGTCCAATCTCCAGGGTCGTTACTAAAAACATCTTCTTGATCGTGACTGTTTCTCTTACTAGCACCTGCAGAGGGACCAATATCCAAATCCATGCCCATGGTTTGAGTGTCCGAGCGCTGAAACTTGGCGGTGCTGGGAGCGGTGTTTACTAGCTCTGCAGGGCAACATTTCAATGATTCAGAATGGATACCGGGAATCCCAATGGTTTTCAATTCCGGGTCACAAACCACTACTTCTGATTCTTTCCTAACAGCATTCGCATCCTCATGACAAACGAGCTCAATGTCATTGTCATTTAGACATGGGCCTAGACAAACATCTGTACTGTCGTTATTTTCTGAATGTATTGTCGCTGCCGGAATAACTTTGCTGCTTGATGTTGCCTCTTCACTGTCTTGAGCAACAGTTTTCGCACAAGAAAAAAGCGATCCAATCTTTGGTATAGATTGTAGAAGCTTTTCTTCTTTTGCTTTCCTATCTCTTCTTATTTTTTTATTTTGTGCACCACTTTTCTTCTTAAAAGAATCCATTGTCGCACACGTTCACACACACGCACACGCACGCACGGTGGGTCAGGCCTAGGCACCTAGGTCAACCCCAAACCCCGTCGTATATTGTTAATAATTAAAGCGGTATGTGGAAATCCAAAACTTTCAAAAGTAAAAACAAATTAAACAATAATAAAAAGTAAAAACTGCAAGAACGCTGCACCGAAAATAAGTTTTATTCGATCAAAATCGAAATAAGTGTATGTTTAGTATCACGAATGTGAAAAATAACTGGAACTGGAACAATGAGTCGAGACATATTCAAAGTGAATAATGCAATAGTTCGCGATTTCGTGTATATGGCACGTCAACGTGTTTCAACCTGTTACTCGAACTCGACAACAATCTAAATGACTCATGACTTATTAATAAACCCAATACTTACCGACAGGGTGCGACTCACATTAGTTTCGGGAATCGGGATAAACGCGGAAATCCCCCACACAGTCACACACTCACACAGGCTAGGTTACCCATGTATACATATATATCGAATAAGAATACGTTTTAATGGTTCTCTTCTGTCTTGTTCTATGTGGGATGTTCATTATGTTTTTATTGTTTTGTTTATTATTGTTCCATTATTTGTTTCATTATTCTTCAATAAGATGGAATTGAATTTCAAAATTGAATCAAAATTGATTTTAAAATTGGAATTGAAATTGGAAAATTGAAAAACACTGGGGGCGCGAGCGCCCCCTGGGCGCTCGCGCCCCTAGGCTTCAGCCTTGCCAGCCTGTGCGTAAATCCGGGGCTGAATATTCCGACATAACCCTACCACTTGTATGACCACTTGTATGAGTGAGGGTATTTAACCGCGGCGTTTTTTCCAAAGTTGAATTTATTCCATGTCTCACGACAGAGAGCATCAAGTGCAAGCGGTGGGTATTTCATCCATTCTGATTGGGCAGGAGAAAAAACGCCTGCCGCGAGTCATGAAAACGGGCCTTTATTCAGAGATCTCGCTCATCTCACAACGCATATGCTGCGATTGCCTGGTACCTGCAATCAACGCTTCGAATTGTCCTCATGTTTCGTCACAAATGAAACAACACATACAAATACGACTTACAAAAGACGAGCGCGACGAAGACTTTCTCTTGAGTCTACTTTTTCTGGAAGGAACTGACGCCCAACTGTTATCAACTCGTTCTAAGTTTGTCAGATTTCGTGCTCTCTCTAGTGTCCTGTTATCAAACTTTAGCCTGCATGAGTTGTGCCATGATGCTCTGTTTCCTTTCAAAAGTGCTTCAATCTCTTCAGCGTTGTAGGCGGGGTTTACTTTGATTTTCATTGGCAACTGATTCAATGTTCGAAATTCAAAAATACCATTTGCAAACGAAATATAACCTGCTCCAACATCTTCACGTTTGGTGTTGGCTGGACATTGCAAATGGTCACTATAGTGACCAGTGGTACTATAGTACGCACTTCCAGGCCCGAATTTACGTTCAGGCTGGCAAGGCTGCAGCCTATAGGGGCGCAAGAGCCCGGGGGGCGCTTGGGCTCTTCAGGGCTTCCATATTTTTGTTTCAAAATAAATGGAATGATATCAAAAAATGCAACACGAAGTTATATCATGTAGCTAAAAATGAAATCAAAAGTATGACTAACTTATTTTCATTATTATTCCCATTTATATTCTCATTAACACTACAACAACATTGGGCAAAAAGTTACAGAATAGAACTTAAAAAAATGATATTTTAAAAAATTCCCTGCGGGGCTATTGGATTGACTGAAATATGGCTGAAATATGCCCTGGTATTTCTTTCTAGGACTTCACCCCGGGTAAGTCGCACCCTGTCGTATAAATATTCCGTTACTCAGTAAGTCATCATTGGTAAGTAACGAGCGGAAATACGTATGACTTTGCCACGTGGTTTTCACATTGACAGAAATATTTTTTCAATTTATTCATTTATTTTTTATTTTCACATCAGTCTTTCACACATTTCGAAAATGAGTAAAGGTTCTAAACTAGGTTCAGCTTAGGGCATGCGCACTTGACATACAAAATACAGATCGTAGTTTATTATCACATATCCGTCACGCGCGCACTTCATTATACCGGTCTAATTTTAGATAATTTTAGATTTCAGTTTCATCACAATTCAATGTATTCATTCAAATTCAAATATCGCATAGTACACGTACCTAATACAAAATTTCTCACATATAAGTAACACGCTCGCACTATATCAAACTCGAAAAGCACATATTAAATAACACCCTACTGACACACACTATTCATACTGTAGCAGCACTTTTATCACATCAACTATAGAGTTACAACTTACTACACCAGCCAAGCAACGAGAAGTTGTTACAATCAATTGTGTCAAAGAAACAGATCATACAATATATTACTATGCGAAAATAATGAAAGATACAGAAAAGTATTTTTTAAAATGATGACTTCAGATTGTTCCAAGTTTTCTTGAGCAAAAACTGTAAATCTGAGATGAAATAATTTGGTTCAACATTTGTTTTCTCCAACATGGTCAGCTTAATCTTTGAACGGTATGATTGGTTATGAAGAATAACGCCTCTTCTTTTGTTAGATGTTCAACAGTTTTCTTTAGCACATATAGTTGATGAGATGATAAAATATAAATATAACCAAGCGTGCGCGTAGTAACAATTGGGGGCGGCGTACCACCCCTCGGGGGCAGAATCCAGCTGACGTTTATATCCAAAATCATTCGTTTTTATGTCATTAACAAGTCCTGAAAGTTCATGCTTTAGTCACAAGATGAACAATTATGTTCTTCTCTTGATTTAAAACAATATACTGCAAAAGGGTCGTGCCCCAAGAGTCGTGCGATTGGGTTTCCCCCTAAGGGTCGTGCCCTAAGGTCTTACCCCAACGGTCGTGCCCCAAGAGTCGTTCCCTAAGGTCGTGCCTCAAGGATTGTGCCCCAAGCGTCGTACCCCAAGGGTTGTGCCCCAAGAGTCGTGCCCTAAAGTCGTGCTCTAAGGGTCGTGCCCTAAGGTCTTACCCCAATGGTCGTGCCCCAAGATTCGTTCCCTAAGGTCGTGCCCCAAGGATTGTTCCCCAAGCGTCGTGCCCGAAGGGTTGTGCCCCAAGAGTCGTGCCCTAAAGTCGTGCCCTAAGGGTCGTCCCCCTAAGGTTTTACCCCAACGGTCGTGCCCCAAGAGTCGTTCCCTAAGGTCGTGCCCTAACGCCGTGCCCTAAGGTCGTTCCTCAATGATCGTGCCCCAAGAGTTGTGCCCTAAGGTCATGCCTTAACGTCGTGCCCTAAGGTCGTGCCTCAATGATCGTACCCCAAGAGTTGTGCCTCAAGTGTCGTGCCCTAACGTCGTGCCCTAAGGTCGTGCCCCAGCGCTCGTGCTCCAAGAGTCGTGCCCCGAGGGTTTTGCCCCAAGCGTCGTGCCCCAAGAGTTGTGCCTCAAGTGTCGTGCCCTAACGTCGTGCCCTAAGGTCGTGCCCCAGCGCTCGTGCTCCAAGAGTCGTGCCCCGAGGGTTGTGCCCCAAGCGTCGTGCCCCAAGAGTTGTGCCTCAAGTGTCGTGCCCTAACGTCGTGCCCCAAGGTCGTGCCCCAGCGCTCGTGCTTCAAGAGTCGTGCCCCGAGGGTTGTGTCGTAGCGTGCCACGATGGCCGCTGGGTGCACGATTTCATAGTGCACATGGTGACTGCAGTCGCAGGATCGCAAATGCACTTGTTGCATTTGATCTTGTATTCCAGACCATGAGGACAGATGTCGGCGTCGGTGGGACCTGAAAGAAGGAAACCACTTAGGGTAATTGACAGAGAAAAACACCCGTCATGGCACTAGTGATAGTAGGCCTATATATATATATATATATATATATATATATTATATATATATATATATATATATATATATATATATATATATATATATATATATATATATACATATATATATATATATATATTTCATTTCATTTCTCTTTGTATTGGTCCATATATTATTCCAGAAGAAATAGCAGAAAGAGCTCCAGCTGGAGAAATTTGTAGTACGTGTGGAAGAGGAATGGTTTGCCGTCAAGACGGCATCAGTGGATAAAGCAGAAGAGGTATGTGGTGGAGCTGAAGGAAAGAAGAAAAAGAAAGAAACTCCTTAGTGGAATGCAAGAGTGAGAGAAGCAGTGGAAAATAAGAATATCGCCCGGCGTGGGGAGGAGACACACTCGGAAGAAAACATCAGGGCTTATGAAGTTAGCAGTGGTATTTCACTCGAAACGACTATGTTCCAACAGGGCACGAAATATCAGGGTATATTGTCATGTAACGCTCTTCCAGCGTGGATAAAATCAAACGCGTCGTTACATGTTTTCAAAATTACTCGCAAACAGTTTTTAAGGTCTAATCTCCATACCTCATGGTCATGAAAAAATCATGATTTTTTGTCAGTCGATTCGTTTGATGTGTTAGATAATAATATCCAAACAGATGATAGGCTAACCGGGATAAATTTTGAGTTATATCAATTCAAATACTGCATGTTCTCCTATTATTCAACATTCAAATTTCATGCGTTTTTATTATTCAACAGATCATTAAAATATACTAAAAGGAATGACATTCAATAAAAAAACTTGTTCTATACTGGATGAAGTTGTTACGAATAGAATTATGTCAGAATGAATATAGGTATACCCGTTCTCATTTATGAATCACACTCATTTTGAGAGAAAAAATAGTTGTTTTTTTCCCAAAATGAAGTCAAAATAGCGATTTAATATTTTACTAAGGCGCTGCACATTCGTCAAAAAAATATGACAGTGTTTCTGATGTAATTCCAATTCAAGAATATACATGTTCAATAAAGCTTTAATGAAATTTCCCCAATGTAGAATCAGTTTCAAAATTACTTTTTGACTCTGCTGACCAAACGGGTGTTAGACTTTAATGAAAAAAAATCACTCTACAGCAGTGTTGAAGAATTCTTTTGGGGTGCAATCATAAATATTGTAAAGCTTTAAGAATATCTGACTCATAATTCATTCACTTCCTTGGATATCTTAAATTCATATATTCTTATAGGCCTATATATTAATATGAAATGTATCACTAATTTTTGACTTTGCAGGTCTATAGTATTTTAATATACTATGTATTTTTGATTATAAAAAAAAAACCTTTCTAAAAAAAACTACCACCATGCATTGTGTGCTCATTTCGTGGTATTACTGTGGTTGACTTATAGCTGTGGGTCCAGGCCTATTTGGCATTCAGGCTTTGAGTGAAGATGTATCCTACAAAATCCAGCAGCTGATGAGATCAAGGGGGGTGCGTGGACAGTGCTTACAAAAATAGAGAGATTCATCCGTACAATTCTTTCCTTGTTCACGAAACAGTGTAATTAAATGAGAATTATATCAACCCCAAGATAATTCAATGCTTTGAAATCAATACAACATTCTATTTCTGTAAATAGGCCTACATTCAGTTTCAAGATGATACGTCGATGAATTTATTGACATTCTTGGTATTCATTGAGGTACTAGGCCTATCTTAAAACTATGATATAATTTACGAAAATAGAATGTCAAATGAATCAAAGATAATGAAACTATTTCAGTGTTGATATTGAACATTGAAAAATATAGCGTAGATGAATTTCTCTATCCAAGTGGTTAACGCTCTCGCTTCATGTGATCCGGTAGGTGAGGGGCATATCGGACCTGGTTCGATTCCCGCCACCGTCCATCTTTACAATTTTCTATTCGTGATTTCCCTCTGTATAGTCCAGGCTGATGCTGGGATGATTCCTACAATATAGATCACGACCGCTTCCTTCCCACTATCCTTTCTGATACCTAAGAAACCTTCATCTCATCATCCCATCAACTCAATAATAATTCATCCAACGCCAATAGATCTAAGTCATTATTATAGTGCGTCGTTGAACCGAATATAAATAAAAGAAATATATGACCACCGTAAATGTCCCCCCTTGAGTTTCTGTAATGGGCTGATCACAGTATTCATATCTCGAACCTTTGACGCTTTATATCTCGACAAATTCAGGATTAAATTCTCACAAAAGTCAGTTAACATCGCACATATTATATTAACAATATTAACAATCATCACACTGAAACGAGTGGTCGAGTGGCTAGCACACTGAACCGTCATTACCGGGGTCCGATTCCCGCGATTGTCGACCATCCTGACAGTTTTTTTCGTGGTTTAATTCCCTCTGTCGTTCAGGTCAATACTGGAATGGTTCCTTAACATTAACACACAACCGACTCCTTCTCACTATCCAAAAACACCTATAAAATAATAACCTCTCAGCTCATCATCTCATATATCATTCACTGACGCCAATAGATCCTAATCAATAGAAGAGTTTGTCATTAAACCTAAATCAAATTAACAATCGTCAGCGTACTATAACCTCACTTTTCACTCACCTTGTTTCGACTTGGCCGGCTGTTTCGACTTTGACCGCGGCTTCACCGACATATCCACATGGACCACCAGGCAAACCATGACGATAAGTAGATAATACATGCAACAGCTGTTCCTTGCCATCACTCTTGCTAGACTGTCAACTGTTGAGGATCGAACCAGACCTTGATGACGTCATACGTCAGTGGTTTATCGAACAATTATACTAGTAACAATAGCTCGTTAATGGTGAATACACTTTGTATTGTGAAATATGTGGATATTGGTGGGTCGAGACGGTTGATGGTTGGTGATAACGGTTAGGGGAGACGGTCGATCGGAGGATTTGATTAAAGGTCACGTGCTGAAGGTATTTGATTTTCGATTGATCGTGATTATGAATAACGGAATGGATTAGTATGCCGATGTAGTTTGTTTTTGTTATAACCTCCAAAATGTGGATTTGGATGAGTGAAGAAAATGATTTTATTTTTTTGTATGTGAAGTTTATTTTGTGAATTATTTGGTATGAGATATCGTTGAATGTATTTTATTCATTTATATATATAAATAATATATATTATATATACATATATATAATTTATATTTCATTTATATATTGAGTTTAACGACGCACTGTACTGATGACCACGATATATTAGTGTCGATGAATGATGAGTTTATATGAGATGGTGGCATGATGAGATGAAAGATTATTATTTTTTTTTATCACGTGCTTTTGGATAGTGGGAAGGAGTCGGTTGTGGCATGTTGATGAGGAACCAACCCATTATTGACCTGAACGACAGAGGGGAACCACGAGAAGCCCTGTCAGGATGGTCGACCATGGCGGGAATCTAATCCCAGTCTTCTGAAGGACGGTTCAGTGTATTAACCACTCAGCCACTCGTCTCAGTTGATAAAAATAAATAGCGTCAGATTGAAGTAGACGTAAGCCGTTCCTAGATAAACTTATGAATTCATCCTTTGCCTATATTGGCTATATTCATCCTTCTGAAACATGAACATTTCTTCTTGAATGAAAATCAGAGTTTTAAGGCGCATCGACAGCGAGGTCATTTAGCGCCTGTAATTTCTTCTTCTGACAAATAACTAGATTCTGAGAAGTGAACTGATATCAAACTGATAAAAAAAAAATTCGGAATATATTTCCCGTTTTTTCCCCGCGTGCCGGCAAAATAACCAGAAAGGCTCGCTGAATACGAGAATGCCACACAAATTATTGTAAAGTTTTGAAACCTTTCAAAGTTTTTGTTCACACTATTGAGCATGTCATCAGATAATTCGAATTCTCATAAGTCATGCCGTTTGCTTACCATCAACGATTTAGTTGCCTGAAAGTTTTCACAGAATTTTATGTGATTATAATTAATTCTGTATCGATAGAACGGCAAGATTTATGAAAATTCAAATCATCTGATCAAATGATGTGAGTAATAACTTTGCTAAGTTTCAAAACAGTACAATCATTTTTGTGGCATTCTCGTATTCAGCGAGCGTTTTTAGTTATTTTGCCGGCACGCGGGGAAAAAACGGGAAATATATTCCGAATTATTTTTTCATTCAGTTTAATATCAGTTCACTTCAATCTGGTTATTTGTCAGAAGTAGAAATTCTAATTTTTTAGATGGATGAATAGCATTAAGGGGACATTGCAAGTCCTATCCCTTCCTTGTTGAAAAACCAACTCCATGTACCTTTATCTCAGAAACTACCTCACCTAGGATACTCATTTTATCACAGATGCACCTTGAAAGTGTTTGTACACACCAACAGTATTTATACCCATATTGCAACAATGCTCACATCAATGGAATTTTGAACCATGCTACAAAATTTGCTACATTTTTCAACAATTGTTTTGATTTTTTAATATCAGGAGTTTGTTGCAGAGTTGTAACATCCAATCCTCGTATGTAGTACCAAGATGCATTGAGAGTTGCGTTGCTTTGCCGCTGGGCCCGGGAAAACGACGCAACCCTCAGAGCATCTTGTGTAGTACATTCTTATGTAGCTTATATATACAGGAATATTTCAAAGGTCCAACTTCAACAATTTTTGAGAAAATGGTACATTAGTGAGAAAATATTCAAACCAGAGATAAATACACTTGAAAATGATGTTTCGTGGATTTATTTCAAAACAATCAATACAACAATAATAGAATTTGGCAGCTAAGATATTGAGATGTTGCCATGCCTGATTGAAAATTCAATTGTAATCAAATTGAAGACGTGTTTGAAGCAAATCTTTCGATGATCAGGTAGGACTGGACCAAATAATTTCAACATGGGAAAAAAATGTTCACTTACAAAGTGCAACTTACATTTACAATTCAAGATAGTTGGTTCAGAGAAATATCATTTTGTGAACTGTGGAGTGGTATCTGAGGTGTCAAGAGTTATGATACGGAAAAACACAGACAGTATAATACATCCAAGATGGTTTGAGTGAAATCAAGGCAACTCATATCGTAAAACAGTCAAACGTTCGTAGCTGTAATAAATAAGTACATATATAAGTATGAATATATATATGTATATATATATATATATATATATATATATATATATATATATATATATATATATATATATATATATATATATATATATATATATCAACAATTGTAATTCATACCGATTATTATCCTGTACACTTCATGATAATCCAGGGACCAATAATGGTTATTCATATATCTTGTTCAGCTATCCGAGAAATATGCGATATCAGGTAATTCACGAATTATCATCTTTCTCTTTCTAATATCAAACACTGTCACGTGACTTCAATTACATTCCTTATCTGTTACATCGGATCTAATCATGCTTTCAGAAACACAATATCTCTATCAGCTTTGTTCTTACATATCTGCTTCCACTCCCAATTAATATTCATGTTTATATTCATATTCATTCAACCAAATCTATTCATCATGTATGTGTATTGTGAATTATGTACCTATGAGTGATGAACAATGTAGAAATGAAAACTGTACATCACTTTATTGTGGAAAATGATTCTGAAATTTAAAATTCTGAACTAAGGAGATTAGTTGAAACTTATCAGTTGAAAACTTGTGAATATTTCCAGAACTTTAATATTTAATTCCACTCGAAAGTTACCACTCAGAAATTGATAACTGGTAAAAGTGAGTGTCAGGTTCATTTCAGCATTGCTGACATGTCTTGGTAGTATATCTTTCTTCCATGACAGCAATTTCTTATTGAGTTGAACTGTAGCAGAATGAATATTGACACGACTTGAATGTGAAATTGATCTTTTACAATTTATTTGAACCAAATGAGAATATATAATACAGATTATCATATAATTTCAAATGAGTTATGAATATATTCTTCATCAAGCCCTCCATAAGATGATCGCCATTTTGTTGACAAATATATCAACAAACAAATCGAACAAATTTTATTGGACTTTTCAAACTTTGATCATCTTTTAGCTCTTGAATATTGCATGAATCACTTGTATTTCCAGGGCTTCATTCCTCTACATTGGTGGTCTACATGAAAAAGATCAGTCCGAAATTCTAATGTGAATGAAATAAAATCTCTTGTTATTCAAGAGTTGCTTTCCTCATATTCTATGAGTGAAGTGCGTGCGCACATTGCATTCTGGTTCCAGTGCCTATATCATCAGTATCTCATCTTCAGGATCTATTTCAATGTAGCTCGAACGATCAACCCCCTTGACAGCAATCATATCAAATAGGATTATATTCTACAAATGCCCGAACCTTATCGACTAGACAAATGAAAGTGTTAATTTTATTCATTCGAAGCAGTTTCTATCTCGACAACTTTCAAACCAATCATTTTTCATTCCATTGTTCTATATGCTTCTTCCAAGTGATGTATGACATTGTTATAATAACTTCAATGAGTGAACAACAATGTTCCCCAAAATGTTTTCTCCGAACACAACTTCAGTATCAGTTTGATAGTTGAATTATTACAGTTGCTATCACAATCAACTGTCGTCATGTATTGTGCAAAGTCGTATATAACTCGTCCCCTTGTATACATATTCAACAGATGTTTTCAAGCCAGACTTTTCCCAGATAAATTTAAAACAGCACTTGTAATTCCGATTCATAAAAAAATGATATTATGCTATTAGAAAATTATAGACCTATATCGCTGATATCGCATTTTTCGAAATTATTTGAAAAATGTATCAAGATGAGATTACTGTCCTTTTTAGATTTAAAAAACGCACTTTCTCCGCACCAATTTGGTTTCAGGCCTAAGAGTAGTACTGATATTGCAATATGGAATCTAACTAGTTTGCTATATAGATCTCTGGATGATAATAAAAAAGCCTTGACAGTGTTTCTAGATCTGGCCAAAGCTTTTGACACTGTAGACCACAAAATATCACTAAATAAAATGGAGATGGCGGGCATTCGTGGTGTAGTTTTAGAATTATTAAGCAGTTATCTGTCAAATAGATAACAAAAAGTTAAAGTGGGAAACTCTTTCAGTGAAGAGAAAACTATCACCATCGGCGTCCCTCAGGGTACGGTTCTGGAACCGATCCTATTCTTAATATATATAAACGACCTCTGTAACCTGGACATAAATGGGAATATATTTTCATATGCGGATGATACAGCTCTAGTATTCGTTGGAGATAATTGGGAAGAAGTTTTTAAAACAGCCAACCAATCCCTACAATATGTCTATCCAGGCGCTAAATGACCTCGCTGTCGATGCGCCTTAAGACCCTAATATTCATTCATTCAATATGTCTATCACTGGCTTAATGATAATTTGTTAACATTGAATACATCCAAGACTTCTTACATTCCTATCACGGTCAATTCAAAAACTGAACCGGGTCCAAACTACAAACTGCAGCTTCATTCAGACCATTGCCAAATAAACGGTGATTGCAGTTGTACTACTCTTCAAGCTAGCTCTCACCTAAAATATCTTGGAATCATCATTGATAAACATTTGAGGTGGAACGTGCACATAAAATCTCTGGTTAAAAAAACAAGAAATATTCTTTATTTATTTTATAGACTTCGCCATATTCTCACTCGCAAATTGCTTTGATGGTTTACAAGTCTCTGGTTCAGTCTTATTTCGAATATGGTATAATAGGTTAGGGGGGGGGGGGGGGGGGAGCAAATACAACTAATTTCAGTCCAATCGTCAATATTCAAAAACTAATTCTAAAAGTTATTCTTGATAAACCAAAATTATTTTCAACACTAATGTTATTTCAGGAAACTAAAGTTCCAAATTTGAATCAGTTGTTCATCAAATCTTCATTAATTTATATTTATAAAAATATCAATTCATTCAATAAAGCTAACACTATGACTAAGGTTCATCAAACACGTACTTTCGATTTAAATCTTCTTGCTTTTCCTAAACGTAATGAACAAATTGGACAGCAGCACATAGATTTTATAGGTCCAAAAGTGTACAATAAGATTTCACTTTCTATTCGTTCTACTAAGAGTTTAACCGCTTTAAAAAAAAAAATAACAAGTTGGATATTATTGAATATTTAACTACAGGGTGGGTTTAATACATGAAACAAAAACCACATTTGAATTATATTGTTGTCATTACACGGTAATTTGTTGTTGGATTATGGTTCCAAAATGACTACATAAGCTCTTCATGGAAATTTTGGAATTTTTCGTCAATAATATGTGTTCAATGTTTGCTTTCCATCAGTGTTTTGGGTCATATAACTTAATTGTAATTTCACTTTTATGTGCTATTGTTTATAATCTCTCATGCTATGCTTTTTCTTCTAATTATTATTATATTATCGGCAAAATTATTATCATAACTGTTCATTTTTCAATCAAGAGTAATTTTGTAAATATTCATTCTAATTGTTTCAATATTTGTTTCTGTCGTCTTTGTTAACAAAATAGATGTACTTATTTTACTTATTTTATTATTTGCTTCATAGCCAACTTTTGTTAAATAATCATACGTTATGTTGCCCGCGCACACAAGAATTCGTTCTTATGCGGGCTTCTTATTATTAATCAACTTATTTCGCACTAATGGCAGTTCTTCTTTATTCTTCTTATTTACCGTTATATTCATATTGAATTTATTTGTTATTATTCCCATATTGTGTTTGTTATTCTATTTTATATTTGTCATCTAATTGTTTAATAAGAATAAAAAACATGTTGAAAAAAAAAAAAAAAAAAAACGTGCTATCTCTCTGAGGGCATCCTTTATAATCAAACACATATAATACTTGTTGCATGGGGCGTGATATCAACTTTATCTCAAGGCAATCTAATGTCCCCTTGGAAAATTAGGCAGTCAATCTACTATTATGGGGGAAATACCCAATCGGTAATTTATGAATTCAGCACATCGCCAGGCCAATGGATAATACTTACGAGATAACTACCGATAGTACTGTACGCTGTATCGGCAATAAAATATTCTGACCCGAACTTGCAAAAAGTCCCACAATTCAACAGAGTCTGTTACTCAGCGGGTGTATTTTTCTATAACGACATCTTCACCTAACAGGTATCTCTTTATATTCAATCAACCAACTCTTTGGACATTTTGTCTTAAGGCTCATTGAAGATTAATTAAACAAGACGTGATCCTGTGTTGCCAGTGTAGTTCTTAAGAGTGCATGGCAGTCGATTTGACGGAGTATCAGTGATCTTTAGAACGGTATGAGATATCATAATTATAATACTGGTGAATCGCAGATATGTTTAAGGGCACCCAGACCTGACCATTTCTGTCATTATTTTCCCTCTATTATATTATATCTATAATATATTATATATATATATATTATATATATTATATATATATATATATATATATATATATATATATATATATATATATATATATTATTTATTAAATATATTATATTTTATATATATATATATATATTATATTTCATATATATATATGTATATATATATATATATATATATATATATATATATATATATATATATATATATATATATATTAAATATATTATATCTATTATATTTATATTAATCTATTATCCCCTTGGAAAATTATGGAGTCAATGCACCATTATGGGGGAAATACTTTATCGGTGCGATTCAGCACAATGCCAGGCCAATGGATAATACTTATCTTTACTGTACGCCGTATCGGCAATAATATATTCTAACCCCAACTTGCAGAAGGTCCCACAATTCAACAGAGTCTGTTACTCAGCGGGTGTATTTTTCTATAACGACATCTTCACCTAACAGGTATCTAATTATATTCAATCAACCAACTCTTTGGATATTTTGTCTTAAGGCTCATTGAAGATGAATCAAACAAGACGTGAACCTGTGTTGCCAGTGTAGTTCTTAAGAGTGCATGGTAGTCGATTTGACGGAGTATCAGTGATAGCTTCAGAACGGTATGAGATATCATAATTATAATACTGAAGAATCACAGATATGTTTGATACTTTCCAGATGTTATTAGTGAACAATATTCAACTCATATTGCATTGTCGATGGTATATAGCCACAAAAAAAATCTTCTATTCACCAACATTTAAACTTGATGGAAATAATCATATGTACATGAATAAATATATCAAATCTGGAATTAGAAAATAAACAGACTATAATATATATTCATTTTCCCTCACAGGCAAGTCTGCCTTGGAGAATTTACGGATTTTATTTGACCGTTCAATGTATTCATTATTCATGTACAAAATTATAACTATGAAAAAAGATTATGCTATATATATAGGGATTTATTCAAGACTGTTATATAACTCATACCATCTTGTGAGATATTGAAAATATCCATGTTTGCTTCG
The DNA here is from genome assembly GCA_964007535.1 of Brachyptera risi. Classification (NCBI taxonomy): domain Eukaryota; kingdom Metazoa; phylum Arthropoda; class Insecta; order Plecoptera; family Taeniopterygidae; genus Brachyptera; species Brachyptera risi. Next base: position 13,395,160 of record OZ023336.1, on the reverse strand, counting down.
TGGAATATTGATATCTCATACCGTTCGAGATTCATCCACAACAAAGTGATATCTCGCTGAATCTCTTCCTTGGACTCCCGAGGCGCGTGTGAGGAGAGCTGGTCCAGAGTTTGTGTCAGTTTCAGATCTTCCCGTGGAGAATGTGGGTCGGAGAAAGCGCAGTAGTTGCGCGTAATGCGTGTTTGAGTTACAGAAGTGGACAGGATGTGTCGGTTGTTCTGAATAATCTGGACATGAATGTTCCTAGAGGAGCAATGTAAGTGTTTTATCTGAATCATTATCAATCTCGTACTCTAAGAGTTGAATCTGGGAAAGATAGATGAATCTTCTCCTCTCAATTTGATGGAAGTTATTCCACAATTATTGTCTACGATGTTTATATTCTTGAATGAATTTGTTATATACTCTGGAGGTATGAAAAGTAGAGTTTAGAACTCGTTATTATTTATTGGATTAATATCTTTCGAGATTTTGAACAGTAGGCCTATATTTTCGATTCAGCTGTTCTGGAGGCCATTGTTTCTGTTTCCTGCCACTGAAATCACCCATCTCTGTGGCTTTACGATCGCTATATTTGAGAAACTGAGTTCATCTTATTATCGCAACTACAATTGACGACTAGTGATTGATCCGCCCACAAACGTCACAAAACAAAACATCTAATCAAATGGGCTGTTTATTATATGTGAGAAAATTGACATTGCCTATCTGAGTATCTCTGAATGCCAACATGAAGTATAAATTAAGGTGGCCTGCTGATAAGCCACGCCCATGAATAGTGATCAATTAAGTTATGTTTGATTTTTTTTATATGTGTATATATAACTTTATTGTAAAAAACTTCGAAAATGGAATCAATCTGGGTAAATTGGCAATTTGAAATTTACGAAAGAAGTTCAGAGAAACGAATGGAAGTGATTGTGAAGAGTTGATGGAAAGCAATAAAATAAAATGAGCGCAATTTTGTGCAAGACGTGAAAGAACTGCGGTGGAACGTGATATGTATTATCTTATTGGCTGAATTAGTTACGGGCTGCTCGGTGCTAGCGGCTGCGGCAAAACCACGTTACTGAGCTGCATTGCCGGGCGCCTCAGGCTGGACTCAGGGGTCCTGAGGGTGCTGGGGGGAGTGCCGGGAACAAAGGGGAGCGGCGTGCCGGGACCTCGTATCGGGTACATGCCACAGGTGAGCATGATTGACGAAAACCCTCGAAAAACAGACCAATCCTTCCTGTTTTCTCCTCAAGTCCCAGAATATTATGAGACCATGCAGTTATACCAAACGCAGTGAATGAGCGCGTTTCATTTCGAATCATCTCAATTAGCATAGAAAACGATTATCATACTTTATAGTCTATGTATTGTACCTGATTGTACTTTTTACGCATAACCTTCAATCAACATGTCCCACTTTAATCTGCCTGCGAGCGTTTGATCAATCCATGAATTATGTGATGTAGAAAAAGGATACGTTTTTTGAACTCAACTAGTTACAAAATCAATGTTCCCCAATCAAGGTCATGGAAGAAAGGCAGGATCATTTCAACGGGGCACAACAAGGGCAATCCCTCTAAGCGATATGACAGTTTGAAATGAAATACAAATATCTCGACTCCAGAGCGGTGCTGACTGTAATCAAACTTCTTAACCGCAGATGGAATCTCCAGTTCCCTAAAGTCAAGAAAACTCAAGCTGGCCTTACATGAAATTTTTGATGCGATATCGCTCCCGAATGCGGTTGCGGTACGGTGCGTCGCGATTAAACAAAAGAGCTGCTCCCTAGTAGCAATTCAAGCAAGTTTGTCAAAGAGATGGGCGTGTCTTTAGTGACCCGCGATTTTCGTGGCGTGACTCAAGTACGTTGACTGTTTGCTGTAATTTTTTTGACATCGCTGGTGTCTTCTCAATAATAATAATAACTTTTTAAAAACAAAATATCATGAAAGAAGTCGTATACACGTGGACAAATTGATCAATTATGGATTATTTTGAAACAATTCATGCTAAAATCGACAAGTCTGTTCTGTGGGAAGCAGTTCGACGGCGACCTCAAGCGGATTTTACCTGAACCCAAGATACATCCGACCATTACGCATGCGATCTGCTGCGGTGCGAGCCAAAAGTTGAGTAGAGCTGAACTTGTGTGACAAATAACCGCGCACCATCACGCAGTCTTCGCTGATTGGTCAATAATGACCATCAAAATGGTTCAAAATGGTCGATATTGCAACGAAAATATCCATGTAGGGCCAGCTTTATTCCGTATCTTGCATTGTAAATGTTTCACGATAATCTATATCTGTGGAATCCACCTGCCGGGAACTTCTTCCCCTCTGTGTGCTAGGTTCACCCTAATTGTGCTATTGTTATCGCAGGAAATAGCCCTGGTGAATGAAATGAACGTGGGGAACGTGATTTACTACTACGGTCGGCTGTTTGGAATGTCATCGGCACAGATAGCAGAGCGTCACGCATTCCTGTCGAAACTCCTGGAACTTCCAGACAGGAAGATGTTGGTGAAAAACCTCAGGTGATATTATTACATCCGTGACAGCGTACTGTGAACTGTGACAGTTGGTGACATTGTCACGAACTGTACTCATATGGGGGAGACCCTGTTAGGACCTTGATAGCAGATGTCATCAGAAATGGAAAGTTCACGAGGAAATCCCCGTACAACAGAGGATGGATCTAAGTTCTAACAAACGAGTTGATTCAATTGCTATACGACCAGATAAGAAGAAAGTAATTACTATGGATCCCACTATCAGATATGAAACGGAGTGTGACCAACCATCTCAAGTAAACATTTAAAAGAGACGGCATCACATTAGTTTCATTACAGACTCGTCAAAAAAATACTAGATTGATGCTGAGTACTGGGATGTGTTTGGTTTAATGGTTGGAGCTCGTGGCACCATTCCTAAGATCTTACGCACTTTTCTGGATGGATTCAAAATTCCAAAGAGGGTTTTATTACAGAACATTCTCATCTCTGTGTTGAAAGATTTAGTTATATGATTCTACAGAATCGCTTATATTCTTTCAAATAATACTCATTATTTATTAATTTTCCATTGTTCTGTTATATTTAGTTGAATTAGTTTGGTTGTCATTCTTGACTTTGTTTCGAAATTATTTGCCATCCATATTTCCATAAGATTCTCACCATTATACATTCCTGTACTGATTTTGATACAATGTATCATTTAGGTATCCCGCTTTGCGGACAGTTGTCTGAATAAATACTCTGCCTCTCTCTCGGAGGCCAGATGATTTCCTTTCAAATTTCCTCTTCTTCAAGGGGACCTTTCATTTTTTTAGGGGGGGGGGGGGAAGGTAGGGTCCTGTTTTTGGGAACATTATTATTTCTTGAAGTGTGACAAATATATGGATTTAATTCATTCGAATACTTTGTGACAGTATTTTGAGTTATTTTTTTTTATTATTTTTTTTTTCATTTTTTTTTCTAATTTTTTCGGTGTATATTTTTCGGGTCATTTTAATATATTCATATTCATGATATATTTTGATATATTTTATTACTTCTTTCTGCCCGCTATTTCAGAGTGATAATTTTTAGTATAAATGTATATATTCATCTCCGGATATTGCTTCTACCAAATGTATTCAAAATTCCAAATTTGATACAAACATGTGTGATACAAACATGTGTGATACAAACCTGAAGGGAAGGCATGGATTCGTGGAGAACACATCACAGTTTCGAAAATACATGAAACCAATGAGATGTCATACATTCTCAGAATTTGCATTTCTTTCAACAACAATGCTAAAAACTATCGAATATTTTTTTTTCGAATATGTTCCGCATCAAGAGTCCATGGGATTCGATTTAGTGAAATATCAATTTTTCAGTGATAACTTTTGAACGGGTATAAGATATCAAAATCTCAATACGCGAAAAACACAGATAATTCAAAATTTAAAATAGTTTCAAGATGTGATAAGTTATAACTATTAAAGTGATGTGGCATAACTGATGAGCGTATACAGCTGAAAAAATGTTCATGACTTATATCCTCTCGAAGTTATTATAATTATTTGTGTGTCTTGCGTATCAGAATTTCGATATCTCATACCGTTCCGAAGTTATCACCAAAAATCTGATATTTCACCAAATCGACTCCCGTGGAGTGTATGGACTCTTGTCGTGAAAAAGGTCTAAAACACATGTAATAACAATCAATATATACTTTAAAAGAACTATTCTTGAGAAAAAGGAACATGAACCTAACTGACTTGACACAGGTAGCATAGCTAGGTCAAGGTTATTTATCCATTTAACCATATTGAGTTCAAACATGGATGAGGAATTCAAGCGCAGGACATATCAGTTTTATCGCTGAGCAAGAATAAATCCCTTCGCTCTTCTTCATCCCCCTCACTATCAAACTTGTGACTTTACCGACATCTACAAATATTAGTACCCATACGCACTGAGACGAGTGGCCGAGTGGTAACACACTGAACGGCCATCCAGGAGAGAGGTGTTCGATTTCTGTCAAGGTCGACCATATTGACAGGGGTTTTTCGTGGTTTCCCTCTGTCGTTCTTGTCAATACTGGGATGCTTTCTTGACAACAAGCCACGACCGAATCCTTCCTACTATGCAAAACCTAAGGTCATCAAGGTCGACCATCCCAACCTATAATAAGATACCTTATATAACCTTATATCTCATCATCCCATTATCTCATATATTATTCACCGACGCCAATGGATCGTAGTGATCGGCAGAGTGCGCATCGTTGAACCCAATATGAAGAAAACAAGGAAGAAAAATGTGAAACAGTTTCACCTCAACATTGCTTGACATGTCTTCGTATTAGACCCACATATTTCGTATATGGTTCGACGTTGCACTGGTATGTGAATCATTTATAATAAGAGACAATTGTTTTGTTAAATGGTTTCATACATAGTGGAGGATCTGCAATTCTCATTCTCATCAATAACTTTTTCATGAATCATCAATCAGCATTGCTTATATGCGGGTGGACCAGTCGTTAGATCACTGAACCGTCATTCAAGAGACGTGTGTTCAAATTCCTGCCTTGGTCAATCAACCGGACAGTGATGTTTTTATAGGTCTTCGTTGAAGTGATCACTGATGAGAATACACAAGAATAGGTTCATCTAACCGGCAGTTATCCTCTAACTCAACAAAACATGGCAAAAAAACAATCACATCATCTCGTTTGTCACTATCACGAAAGCGATAGATCAGAATTATCAATGATTTGCGTCGTTAAACAAATTTGCTGATTAAGATTAGAGACACACTGAGACATCTTCCATATTCATTTGTTCCAAATGATACATATGATTATAATAGACTGTGCCAACATATACCCCCCCCCCCCCTTCCCCATGTGGCAGAAGCTAGGTGTGAGAATGGTTTCTAAACACGATGTTTCACGCTCTTGCCTATCATGTTTGTTGGATACTCGGAAGCCGAAGCATTTGGCATCCAGGGGTGTCCAAATTTGGGTAAAAGAATGTGATCTTGTAGAACAGAACATTGTTTTTGGAACACAAAAAGAGATTATTCTGGCCATCAATCCTCCGGAATCGATAGTAATTTTGATCATTAACATGATTCAGGAACAAATGGAAAATTGGTGACCATTTAGAAAATACGTCTCAAACCATGAATTTGACGATGATTCGTGTTTGACCTGATCGTGCCTTTCCTCTTGATGGAGCAGAACAATAGTGAGGTTGAATGTTCAAGAGAACAATTACTATTGTGTTCATTATTTGTAATTGATTTCAGCGGGGGAGAACAACGGCGAGTCTCGTTCGCTGCGTCCTTGGTTCACAACCCGGAGCTGTTGATCCTGGACGAGCCGACAGTTGGGCTTGATCCAGTATTAAGACACAGGTGAGAATAATCAACCGTATAATATGGCAATTGATTGAAGATTGCCTTCCAATAACAATTTCAGTTTTATCCACACAACGATATTCTGTTTTCATAATCATTTCGTCATTTGACAATCAATTGCTATTGAATATTCATGCATGAGCAATTGCACCCGTTATGTGCATTCATGTTATCAACTGTTTCATCTCAACTTGACTGTGATTTGATGTTTATGTACCCATATTATATATATATATATATATATATATATATATATATATATATATATATATATATATATATATTCATATATATATATATATATATATATATATATATATATATATATATATATATATATATATATATATATATATATATATGTGACTATATACTCTGGATTATTCTATTGTTTTTTACACTCCATTCTCACTGATTTTATAAACCAAACTTTTTTCCGATCGCGTCAAGTATTTGAACAGAATGGAACTTATTGCTCTTATGTTATATTATTCGTATATAAATATATTCATGAATAACCATGTCATGTATTTGTGCCTTGCACTGGTATTTGTATCCTTCACCACTGTCAGAAGTGCTTCAATGGACTGTGTACATCTTTCAAATGGATTGAAACAACAATACTGACTGCTCATAGCAGTGAATTGAAACTTTAGAGTGGAATTAAGAGAAAGTCAGATGGATATGCATTTGGAAGTCGCTTGAGAATATCAGTTCGATACAGCTAACACAGTAAACATTGAAACAAGATGTGAGAATGACCACCATGATCTTTCTCGCCAATTCAAGTAGTTGATGATAACAAATAATAGTCGGTTTTCAAAACTGGATCGGAATCAATTGTCAGTCTAGTTTGAAGTATTGAATAAATTCCGACAGAAAAGTCGTGAAAACATAGGGAAAATATGTTGACAAATCACAATAATAACCGCAAGATGGAGAATAATTCTAATTGCTCGTTTTTCAGTATTTGGAATTATCTGGTTCAGATATCACGTGACTTGAGTATGACTATCATCATCACAACACATTACATTGAGGAAGCCACGCAGGCGCACAAGGTACGTCACTATCACACCTCGCGTGGTGCTATCACGACACCATACCTAGCTATAGCGTGACGTCACAACACATACTATATAGAGAAAGCTACGCGGGCGCACATGGTACGTCACTATCACACCTCGCGTTTTGCTATCACGACAACACCTATAGCACCTTGCTATAGCATGACGTCATACCTGTCGAAGCGAATATAAAAACAATATGAGGGTGAACGAATACATTAAGTGTCATAACTCTACCTATCTCTGCATATGAGGCCTTCACACATTCTTCAGAGTAGTTAGAATTGGATTCGAACTCTAGCCACCTCGCACTGAACGTTTTGAAGAGAACACCGATCATAAAGAAACTAACTAACTATAACTAATGATATTCTAATTAACGTCGTGTTACTCGAGGATTTATTTTGAAGTAGTTTTACTGTTGATTATAATTAGTCTGACAGATGCATACCTATTCGCCATCATATTCAGCACTGCTGTGTTTACTATTGGAGTCAATACTTTCTGGTCGCCTGTATTAACATGTGACGAGAGTTGTCAGAGACGAGAGAAACTGTTCTCCGGCCTGGAGCTGTGTGGAGATGGTTCAAATACAGGAGGTAAAAAGTGGCCTGAGGAATACGCCCTGGAGAACACCGATGTTGGTGACTCTGCTCGCAGGACTGATGGGTGCAGAGTGATAGTCTCAAGTCAATGACACGTATTTGATTGAGTGGATCTAATCCAGATCCACTCCTCTGATTCCTCTGTTTGTAATCTGTATGCGACGATTGTGCTGAAGGTAGATCACTGCCTCACAGTAATGGTTGTTGAGAAGGTCTGCGCATAGCTTCCGGTCGGTGAGAATCTCGCCATCTGACGAGAGGATGAGTATTTGTACCTCTGCTAATCTTGATCAATATTATTTGTATTTTATCCACCAGACATGACTGAAAGATTCAACAGTTGACCCCAATTCTGCTTAGCTTTGGGGAGAATCTTATCTGCGGGAATTAGCATGCGTTACAAATACATATCGCTTCAATCCAAGAATAAATACTTGCTAATCTGTGAAACTTGATTTTCCACCAGAACTCAGAGATACACGAAATGATTCAAGAGATTTCCCGTGGTTCCCATATTGTAATCTAATTGTCTTATCTTTCCTCATACCTTCTTACCTCAGTGCCGTGCCACGTTTTGTTCCTTTGCGCAAACATCATCCAGAACTAACAACCTGATGGTCATCTCATCAATCTGTAGCGATCAGTTCACTAGCCAAGTAGTTGAACATGTCATTCAAACTCGAAAATGGCAGAAGATCTATTCTGTCCTACGATTTAATTAAAGGCTCGATACTTGGTGAGGGTTGAAGGCGACGTTGCTGAATCGCTTATGTTGATTCATCATTCAACTCCACAGTCTTATTCTGGATTCTAGATAACCCGGCTTTATTTGAAAGGAAATGCAACAGTGTATATGAGTACATTGGAGACGGTACTCCATGGAGAGGTTTGTCGTTTCACATGTTTTTATATCATATATATCTGCTCGCTGGACAAAATGTGAGCAGAAGATAGACTTCCAACAATTGATACAGATTGGTGAGGCAGACTTGATCGTCTATCTCACTCACACTCGGAGAAAGGAACACAGGAAGTCTGAGAAAGTAGATTCGCACGAATGTCTTGATTTTGTCGATACGACGTTCCATTCGAGAATTTAATGAATCAAACGGAATTGCAATCAAAATTGAAGAGGCTTATGAATTGTTATGCTATCGATGTCATTCTGGGGAAAAAAGATGAACACAATATTTTGTTGATTGTTGAGCTTCTATCTCACGCAGATTGGTTTAATGAGAGGAGGCACCCTATTGGCGGATATGGCACCAGCCGTGCTATTAGCCAATCACAGGTGTACAATCCTGGAGGAAGTATTCATGAAATTGAGCCAGATTCAAGAAGACGCCATTGTTAAACCAAATCAGACGCAAGATGACGCGATTGCTCTTCTGAATCAGATGGAAGATGACGCCATTACAGATTCACCAATCACCGACGATCAGGTAATTGATACAAGATACCTTTATGATCGGATGAACTAACACACCTTTAAACAGAATGGTACGTCTGAACTAGGTCCACATAATCAAACGATCTATACTTCTACATCTGAACCAACATATAATTCAATCAATTCGATTTTTTCACACAAATAACTCAGTGATCCAAAATTTCAAGCATTTCCACCTCTGAAAATAGAGAGCAAAGAATGTGATTAAAGTATCATGTTATTGGTGATTGAAGTCATTGATTACTAATCATATTATATCTGCCTTCAACCTCATACATCAGCTGAACGTTGGGAATGAAAAGTCGAGAAAAAAAGTCCACAAAACAGTATAGACTCGGGTTGTGCTCGGATTCAGATGGTTTAACTTTCACCCACAATCCCAAAATTGAAAGAAACTTAATTTACATAATATTATTTCTATTTGAATGATGAAGGAAGATGAGATCGTCAGTTTTGATGGACAATGTCTACACTATCATCCAGACGGCGAGATCTTATCAGGGTCTTTAGATCGGATGACATCCAGACGACATAAATACACGCCGTCCTTCACGACAAGGATGCAAGCCTTGATTTACAAAGACAGCCTGGCGATATTGAGAAGCCCTTGGTGAGTTGATTAACATGCATCCGTTGGTAACCGGATGGACCGTGGTTGTCTTCGTCAGGGGTTCACAGGGTTGTCAAGCGAGTTCAGAGGGCAAGAATTGGAATTAGGGGCAATTATCCAAATTCTCCTGGCCTATATTGGTTAACATGTAATCCTTGTAATCCATCTAAGCTCAGTCCATAATGATCTATTTCTTCTTCAAGGGGACGGTGAGGTGAAAATGAAAAGTCTCTCAAATGGAGAAATAGAGGGAAAGTCCACTTTGAAGCACATATTTTGTAATACAAGAATTGATTCTCTAAAATTAGAAAAAAAAACGGTGGGACCAACTTTGTCGTCCTCCCAACTAAAATGTTACATTTCATATGAATCACCACTACTTTCTCAGTTTACATTTTTGTGGTTTGATTTTTTTTCTAATTGTTCACAATACTTCAAGGTTCAAATCTATGCATAGCGATTTCCAAAATCATCTTCATTCAAAACTCAAGACAAAAAATAATTTGAGTTATATTATCTCAGAAGTGCACATGCTCAGCTTGTATTTATTTGCAAGTGTGAATATATGAAAATGAAAAAATCCATTTTTTTGTCTGTTACCGATTGTGTCCTGAACATCTCTTGGAAATTTCATCAAAATCTATCAATTTTTGTAGAATGAGTAGGATTTTTGCTTCACAAATTATCGTGAATAATTATTGTTCAGAGTTATTATTCGTTTAAGTTTTATAATACCGCATATTTTAGGGTAGCGTTTCCACACATTGGTGTACTAAATAATTGATTAATAGTTACCCTCATATCACATATTAATGATGATGACATATTGAATAAAAAACGAATAATCGAGACTACGTAAATGAATAATGAAAAAAAACTCAAAAAATTTAGTTTCCATGGTGATTCCACCTCACTGTCCCCTTTCATCACCCTGTTTTCAGCAAGAAAACAGAAGATTCATTCATGTTGCTGATGATAATGATAATAATGTTGCTGATGATAATGATAATAATGTTACTGATGATAATGATAATAATGTTGCTGATGATAATGATGATAATGTTGCTGATGATAATGATAATAATGTTGCTGATGATAATGATAATAATGTTGCTGATGATAATGATAATAATGTTGCTGATGATAATGATAATAATGTTGCTGATGATAATGATGATAATGTTGCTGATGATAATGATAATAATGTTGCTGATGATAATGATAATAATGTTGCTGATGATAATGATAATAATGTTGCTGATGATAATGATGATAATGTTGCTGATGATAATGATAATAATGTTGCTGATGATAATGATGATGATGTTGCTGATGATAATGATGATAATGTTGCTGATGATAATGATAATAATGTTACTGATGATAATGATAATAATGTTGCTGATGATAATGATGATAATGTTGCTGATGATAATGATAATAATGTTGCTGATGATAATGATGATAATGTTGCTGATGATAATGATAATAATGTTGCTGATGATAATGATAATAATGTTGCTGATGATAATGATGATAATGTTGCTGATGATAATGATAATAATGTTACTGATGATAATGATAATAATGTTGCTGATGATAATGATGATAATGTTGCTGATGATAATGATAATAATGTTGCTGATGATAATGATGATAATGTTGCTGATGATAATGATAATAATGTTACTGATGATAATCAGGTTGCATATTTGAGGGTTGCCTGAATCCCTCCCCCTTGGAAAGCCGTCACTCGTTCAAGTCGTCACTCAGAAAGTCGGCTCTTATACATAATTAAATGTATTAATTGCATCTCCACCCCTCGGAATGTCTGTTCCATGGAAACTCGTCCCCCGCTATTTGAATATACAAAAACAATTACTAAGACTGTGTTCTGTGGAAAGTCTTCTCCACCCAAGGTCGTCACCAATTATATTAAATCTCTCGTTGCCGCGAGTTTTCCGACTGAAATCTAAATACACGTTATATAGTCGCTTCACAAAATTATTGAAACACTCGCGCAACACTCGTAACACTCGGCGGCAACGAGAGATTTAATATTATTGGTGACGACCTTGGGTGGAAAAGACTTTCCACATAACCCAGTTTTAGTATTTGTTTTCGTATATTTAAATAACAGGGGAAGAGTTCCCATGGAACAGACTTTCCGATGGGTAGAGATGCAATTAAAACATTCGATTATATATAAGAACCGACTTTCTGAGTGACGACTTGAACGAGTGACGACTTTCCAAGGGGTAGAGGTTCAGGCATTCCATATTTTGCTATATGATATTTTTCAGGGGTCTTGTCTTGATGTTCCTATTCCCCGTAATTCACGTGTCGTTGTTCTTCCCATCAATCGGCAACGACCCACACGACTTGGCAATAGGTATCGTCAACGACGAGATAACGAACTGTCACGATATTATCGGCGAGATTCGGAAACACTCGGGTACACTCGGTGGAAAAGAAAACAACGTCTATGGAACGTGTCAGTTCCATGGATTGAGCTGTTTATTCATCGACAAGTGGGATGAGTCAGTGGCGAAAAAAGTGAGTGGAGGTCGGAAAGAAAGTTCCATCATTCACTTTCTTGAATGATTCGAATAATTGACTTCGTCGTTCGATGAAATTGATATATTTTCTGATGATGATTCAGTGAAATTGTAGACGTACAACATTCGATTTTACAGAGGAAATATGAACATTTCATATAGGATATTTGGCAATCTAATCTCTGTTCAGCTTCAATATGACATTTAATTGAATTCATTATCTGAACTTGTTGAATTCGAGTGATGAATGTGCTCGTTCTCTAGAATCAACCTGTTCTATTCTAGTCTGGGACGCGAATATTGAGTCACCACGTACTCCAACTATGCACGTCATCAAAGAGCTGAATACGATCTCTTATTTCAAGTCACTCTTGAATTCCAGGTTTATTTCTCCGACACGGGGAGCGCTCTCGTAGCGGCGAAGAAACTTGTGACGACAGCCACGATCCACTTCCCCAGCAACTTCAGCAAATTGCTGGAAGAGCGCGTGACGGACGTTTCGACTGTCAGCAGTAGCTCGCTAGAGAGCAGCCAAGTCAGAGTCTGGTTGGATATGTCATGTAAGATCACTTTAATATGACATTACATTATATATCATGTGCATGCATCATTCTGAGCAAACACATCCACGTTTACTCTGAATAAAGTTCAGACTATTGAGTTCAGCTCAAAGATTGGTAATACAGTAGAGGGCCTATATTGTATAGAATGTTGATATAGTATTATAGAGTGTTCACCGAGACGCGTGGTCGAGTGGTAACACACTGAACCGTTATTCGGGAGACCGGGGTTGGATTCTCGCCATGGTCGACCATCCTGACAAAGGTTTTTCGAGGTTTCCCTCTGTCGTTAAGGTTGATACTGGGATAGTTCCTTAACAACAGGCCACGGCCAACTACTTCCCACCATTCAAAACACCTAATAAAATAACCTCTCATCTCACCATCCGCCGACGCCAATAGATCGTAGCCATTTGTATAGTGCGTCGTTAAAACCCGATATATATACTGGGAAAACGCTATATACGCGTTGTTAGACGAGCGGAAAGTAATAGTATGTCGACTTCATTGCCAAACTTTTGTCTAAATTCGCCAATTGGGTAACATTTTAGTTATAAATGGGTAAAAACGGCTTCGAGTGGTACCAATTTAGCACATTTCATGTTTTTTCTTCAAAATGGCCGACCTGATCAGGCAGAGAATTTCCAGAAATGTGTATCAAGATGTCATTCAACTTCACACAAAATTTCAATGTCTTTGAAAATAAGAATTGTTTTATTTTTTTTCCGTCGTGTTATTCTAGCGAGTATTTTTGAAATTTCTAAAATTCATAAAAATGAAACTTATCACCCGATAATGCCACAAAACTATACAGATCTAAGATAGATGAAGAACCATGACGAAAAAAAGTTTGGAGTTGATAGCTGTAGCCGTTTGACCTGTGGAGAACAAAAAAAAAAAACATAAAAAAAAGAAAAAAAACAACATAAAAACAAACACAATTTTTTTTAAGTATGTCAAATTGAATCCTCGCTAAAGCTCGTCTGATAACACCACCCCGAATGGAAGTGAAGTGTATGATGCTGAGAAATGGGTCACTTCACATTCCTGTCACAGAGCAACGTATCCCATATCATATTAGTATCGCATTTCCATTGACTCCGTGAGATCTACAAACCGTACTTAGTTATTCACCATTGAACACACTCAAAAAAAGGGTTACTGTATACGTTCGGTCAACGTAGCTTTGTTCATCGCCAATTTGATATTACCTATATCGGTTATGTTATTGGTTATTGATCGATTGTTTAGACCGATAGTGGAAACTGATAGTGAAGCTAAACTTGTTTTTAGCGTGTTCACCACACTGTGGAAACACACTTATACGTTTGATTCAAAAGGGACCGAAAAAATCTATTCGTCGCGTAGAATCGCTGAATTTCTACGTAAATTGAAAATTATCGAGCTTGGATTATGTATTTTTTTACAATCTTCGACTACGTAGTAATGAAACTTGTCCACATAGCCTGTATATTTTCAAATCAACGAAATGAAGAAAAAAACTCTATCGACCTTGGAATGGCGTGGACTTTTATACCATATTTTGCGCGTTAATAGAATAGCTGGTTTTCCACGTAAATTAGAAATTTAAGCGCTTTCAAGTTGTAATTGGTTATAATCTACCGCGTTACGATAATAACTTTTGTCCACGTAGCCTTAATATTTTATAATTAAATAAAAACCGAAAAAAGATTGAGTATACCCCATTTTTGGTCAAGGAGATTAAAATACTAACCTCTTTGGTTTGGCCCTCTGAAAACCATGGCAACATTTTATAAACAATGGATGTGTTCATATTATCTTCTGGGCCCGAATTCACACAATGTCATAACTTTGATTTGGCTCAAAGTTACGAACTTCTTTCGAGATAATACCATATTTTGTCTTAATCCAAACTCATGAAGAAATATTTGATCGTCCCACCAATCCCTAGCAAGTGTCTGAGATCCTAATAGCTCTTCTTTCATCTATTGTCCAGAGAGAAGTACCTAAAAAATTGACTGGTAGGCCTAGGCCCTAGTAAGTGATCACCTCTTGACTTTGAATATCAATTTACAATGATTTTATGGCTGAATTTGACAGAAAATGTAAATTCTACCCACCAAAACACGGTAAGGATATTTTTAAATACCGCGCAATTCGATTTACGTATTTTATAAATCCGGTTGTACATCTAACCTCAACGTTTTGCTTGATCTCGACTAGGCCTAGGCCTAGCGTGTGCAACTGTCAGTGTCACCTCTGACCACTCACCTTGTCTGTCTACTCTAGCCTAACCTGTCAAAGAGTGTACCACTATTACTAGGCCTATATGCCTACCTAGCTGAAATGTAACTTAAGATTACTAATATAACCACTAAAACACTAACACTAATTATATATACAGTTATAATAGGCCTAGGCCTATTTCCTACTAATTATATTACAATGTTCAATGCTGGGCTTTTCCTAATTCTGGATGAGGCTAGGCCGAGGCCTAATCAGGAGGGGCCTATCATTGTTAGACCTGGCAGAGTATTCAAAGATAGGCTGGATTCATTAAATGTGTCGGATGACCATCTGATTAAACGGCACAGGTTTCCAAGACATATCGTCTTGGAACATTTTGGAAGGCCATTTGACCAGACCGACGCAAGTTCTTACTGCATTGCGATTCTACGCGTCTGGAACGTTCCAGCTCGTTATGGGCGATGTAACAGGCATAAGTCAAGCCAGTTGCTCGCGAGTTTTGTGTGACATTAGCAACGCATTGGTTCAACACTCCCTCCAGTTCATATCCTTCCCTATTGAAAATGAGGCATACGTTGCCAGAGTTGAAGCAGGTACGTTGCTGAGGTTATTAGTTGCTAGTACACTGAACTGTCAAACACAGACTGAGATCTGATGTTAGAGTCAAGTTGAGTTAGGTTAAGCTAACTTGAACCGAAAATCTCGTACACCGCAAGAAAAATATTTTCATGCATGATGGCTAGTATATTATTGTGGGGAGAAGAGGATAGTCTCACACTATTCAAATGCAATATCGAAGCCTCCCTATTCAGTCATCATCTGAAATAATGCTTACGGTGTAGGCCTATTGGATTTTCAGTGTAGGCCTACGTTTTTCTCAATTCACCATATTTTCGGTGTATCAGTTATGCAACCCAAGGGTGGTACGGTACCTTACATGTACAGGCCTATGGTGGACCATCCTGATAGAGTTTTTTTTGGTTATCCTCTGTCATTCAGGTCAATACTGGGATGGTTCCTTGAAAGACGGCAGGAAGCTTGCTTGCTCTCCGAGTTGAGTTTTTGCATGCCGGGGACGTATGGTGGGGAGAGGGTAGTAGGCGTGTCGCTAATGTATAGGCCTCGCTGTTATTTCTTTGATGGTTTTATTTGTTTGAGATTTGATAAATATATAAATTGACGGGTACAATTATTGTACATGGATTGGATTGTTTTATTGCAATCAATCACTTATTCTCTGATTAGGCTACAAAGGAAAATCACAAAAGTAGCCTATCAGAAAATACTGATGAATAACACATACATGAGACATTCAACATAGGCCTACATAGTAATTTAATCACACTATCGAGTGATTTAATAATTTAAATATTACTTGCTTTCTTTACTTTTTGATTGTGAACACTTTGTTTTATTATCCAATCTTATGTCATTTTTTGTAACCATGTATGTATAGGCCTATGTAAAAAAAATAGCATAGAATGAATATCTACTATACTACTACTACACTGATTGTTGTAGAGTACGACAAAGTCTTATGAAAAATTAAAGATTTCAGTCTAGGCATTTCCGAAGTCAATTATTGGATGAGCGATGTCACTCTCATGCATATTGAGGCAGTAATTGCAAATACGCTACCAAACTTTCACAATCAGTTGTCACATGATGAGAAAAATACATTATTGTGTGTAGATCGCTCTTCTTACATGCAACAAACACATAGTTTATCATGTTGAGTATTCCTAGTTTTTAGTGACAATGAGTTGCAAGTGAGTCATGACAAAATGAAATGATACATTCAACCATACTGATTGATTGATTATTGCTTGTTAAATGCCCCACCAACAGATTATTGTTGTCAATTTTTTTATTCCATGGAGCCAAGACTTCATTTCACGTGACGAACAAAATCGGGCTACGTTTTTATGTTGTCTTTTGTACGTGGGAATGTGGTATTTGTATTTGTATTTGTATTTTATTTCAATCGTTAGACATATACATGGTATACATATAGATATCGTCATTTTCAAAGTATAATTATGATTAGTGACTAAATTAAATAGTTGAATAATAGAGGGCAGGAGTTATATTACAAGTGATTAGCGGTATGCCTATATGCCTAATTCACGATGAAAAGAACTCTTCAAGAGAGTAGAAGGGATTTTGGATTAGAAAGGCTTTGAGACTGGATAGGAAAGTAGAAAGCTTGGTTGAATTTGTGATGTGAAGGGGTAGTTTATTGTAGATGGTGGTGCAAAGGTGAAGTGGGCTATGAGTGAAAAGGGTGCGATTATGGGTTAAGGTGCGGATGGCGCTGCTGTTTCTGGTTGAGTGGTTATGGATGGTTGCATTTGTGAGGAAGAGGTTGGGGTGGTTTCGAGCAAATGTGCTAGCGATTTGGATGAGTGTACAGGTGAGTGTTAGGATTTTGAGTTTAGTGAAGTGAGGTTTGCAGGTTCTCTGTCGGGAGATGCCGGCCATCACGCGGATAGCCTGTTTTTGAATGATAAATATTCGTTTTGCTTGTGGAGAAGTTCCCCAGAAGAGAAGGCCGTAAGAGAGGTGGGAGTGGAGATGGGCATGGTAGACAAGCTTCAGGGAGTGGGGGCTGACGATGGGCTTGAGTCTACGAAGGAGGAAGTTACCACTTTTAATTTTATTGAGGGTGTGATGTATGTGGATGGACCAGTCTAAGGAAGGGGTGATGTGGATCCCTAGGAACTTGGTGGAATGGGTGCTGGGAATGATTTTGTTGTCGACTCTGATGAGGGGAGAGAAAGAGGGAGGGTTTGATTCAGTATGAAAGTGTAAATAGACTGTTTTGGTAGGTTGGAGAGCAAGTTTGTTATTGAGGCAGTAGCTGGACATGAGAGAGGTTTGGGTGTTCACAGTATCGGTGAGGGAGGAAAAGGGGTTCGATTTGGAGGTTGTGATGAGGTGGTTGGTGTCATCGGCAAATTGGAAGAGGTGTCCCGAGTTAAGGAGCTGAGGAAGGTCGTTTACATAGAGAAGAAATAGGAGAGGAGAAAGGACTGAGCCTTGAGGTACGCCGCTAAGAACATCCAGTGGGTTTGAAGTTGTGGGAGTGGGCAACGATGGGATTCTGACTACTTGGGTTCGATTTGAGAGGAACGAGGCAATCCATTTGTTGGCGATGCCCCGGATCCCAAGTGAGTTGAGTTTGGTGAGGAGATGGTTGTGGTCGATAGTGTCAAAAGCTTTGGAGAGGTCGTAGAAGAGACCAACAGAGTGGTCACCTCTATCAAGAGCAGTGTGGAGGGTGGTGAGAAAATTAAATACGGCAGTGATGGTGGATTTGTTTTTCTGGAATCCATGTTGGCAATGAGCGAGGATGTTATGTGATTCTAGGTAAGGAAGTAGTCTGGACAGCATAATTTTTTCAAGGATTTTAGAAAAAGAGGATAAGAGCAATATGGGTCTATAGTTATTTATATCTGTAGTTTTTCCTTTTTTATGGATGGGAATTACAAGAGCTTCTTTAAGTTTTAGAGGGAAGACACCAGCATTTAGAGAGCTGTTGATAATGATCGTGAGAGGGTAGGCAATGAGATGAGAGGATTTGGCCAGGAGGGAGCCTGGAATTCCATCCGAGCCACAGGAGTGTTTTCCACTGAGGGTTTTGATGATTCTCGTTACTTCAGTGGTGTGGGTAGGATGAAGAAATATGGTTTGGGCGGGGCTGTGTCTAGGAAGGGGACTCGTGGTGTGGTTTATGGGTGGAGCAATGTTACCAGCAAGGATGAAGAAGTTATTGAGTTCTTCTGCGAGGATGGTGGGGTTGGTGGTCCGATGTCCATCAATATCGAGGGTGAGGTTTTCAGGGCGTCGTTCAGACGTAGAGGAGGATTTTATAATGGCCCATGAGGTTTTCGATTTATTCGAGGAGGAGGCCAGGATAGAGTCGTTAGGAAGGCGTTTGGCTTTATGGAGTTCCCTAGTGTGAGCTTTTTTACTTCTTTGGTAGTGACTTCGGAGTTCTTCAGAGTTTGGAGTGGTTTTACAGAGGAAATGGAGGTCACGAAGGTTGTCACTGGTGGTACGAAGGTCATGGGTGATCCACTTGTTGGGTTTGGCCGTCTTGATTTTCATTTTTTTAAGTGGAAAAGAGGTATTGAAATGGTTGGTAATAGTGTTCAGAAAGAGGTTGAATAAGGTATCCGTGTTCAAGGATTCGGAAAGGTGACTCCAGTATACATATAAGAGAGTGTGTAACCAATCAAAACTTTTTCCAAACGTTGGTGTAATTACAGAATCAAAGCGGACTATTAAAATAAACCGGACAAAATATGTTGAATTAATTTTTGATGAGTTTGTAGGGAATTCCTGAGGTTGATCACTCAGGGGAAATTCCTAGCATAATGTCAGACAGGGAAATCCTGCAAGGGACTCTCCATCAATCATCATGAATCTAGAATCTTCTACTCATGAGTCTAGAATCTTCTGCACCAGAATCTAGTATATAAAGACCAGGAAGGCAACCTGCAAGAGAGTTGCCAGTTGACAGTCATCATGTGAACATCACACTTCATTGGGACAATCAGATGTCTCGATTCACATTCATGTATTCTATTCATCAGTGTAAATAAATATCTAGTCAAATTAATACAGTGCTACTTCTAGTGTCAGTGACAATCTAACCTTGCACATCATCACATACTTCCACAGTGGTGACCCCGACGTGATCAAACAAGTGAACAAGGAAACGAGTGATAACTGCGAGTGTTCTAAATCATTCATACATTCATCACCTGCTTAACAAATCAACCAGCAACTGTTACCAACACTCACTCGCAGTGTTGGCAACTGGCAACTCACCACCGCAGGCAACACACAGCACTCATCTGCCACGACTGAGTGCTCACAACACTACAGCGCTCGTCTTTCACGACTCGGCGCTCAACCATAGCGCCCATCGGCCACGATTGCGCTCAACCATAGCGCCCATCGGCCACGACTGCGCTCAACCATAGCGCCCATCGGCCACGACTGCGCTCAACCATAGCGCCCATCGGCCACGACTGCGCTCAACATACAGGACCTGTCGGCCACGACTCAGTGCTAAGCACACTACAGCGCTTGTCGGCCACGACTCAGTGCTCAACCATAGCGCCCGTCGGCCACGACTGCGCTCAATACATAACGCCCATCGGCCACGACTCAGTGCTCAACCATAGCACCCATTGGCCACGACTGCGCTCAACACATAGCGCCCATCGGCCACGACTCAGTGCTCAACACACTACAGTGTTCGTTTGCCACGACTCGGTGCGCAACACACTACAGCGCTCGTCTGCCACAACTCGGCGCTCAACACACTACAGTGCTCGTCGGTCACGACATGTCCGCACGTATCCGTACGCCATGACGCTGTCCGCGCTCGCTCATCAGCACCTAAACCGGGCACAATTTCAATGCCTGCCTACCAACCTCGTACCTCATCATCAATTCCCACAGTGGGGGTCCACTGCACCAGGGTCAACCTGCAACAGCAGCGTCAACAACGACAAAGACATCACGACATGTCCGCACATATCCGTGCGCCATGACGCAGTCCGCGCTTGCTCATCGGCACATAAACCGGGCACTATTACAATGCCTGCCGACCAACCTCCTGCCATTACCTCCATCTGTCACGAATCGGTCCGGACGACCGGTTTGCTACCAGCACGTCTGACTTCATGATCCTCTCGTGACCCTCACAACTTTCGGGACACTGGGGAGCCCCTCCTGTAGGGAATTCCTGAGGTTGATCACTCAGGGGAAATTCCTAGCATAAATCAGACAGGGAAATCCTGCAAGGGACTCTCCATCAATCATCATGAATCTAGAATCTTCTACTCATGAGTCTAGAATCTTCTACACCAGAATCTAGTATATAAGACCAGGAAGGCAACCTGCAAGAGAGTTGCCAGTTGACAGTCATCATGTGAACATCACACTTCATTGGGACAATCAGATGTCTCGATTCACATTCATGTATTCTATTCATCAGTGTAAATAAATATCTAGTCAAATTAATACAGTGCTACTTTTAGTGTCACTGACAATCTAACCTTGCACATCATCACATACTTCCACAAGTTCATAATCAACCAAGTTTGATGGGTCTGCATTAGTTAATTGAAATTATCATATTCATTTGACAGAAGTAGTTCTTCTCATTTTTCGATGGCCTTGAGAATAAAGTCAAAATATTTATTAAACTCGAAGATTACAGTGTAATCAGACATGGGAAAAATACTCTGAAGCAGGGTTTCCAGTAGGCCTACCAATTTTTTCTTGTTGTCCGACACAATTTTCCCAACGGACAATCACAAGCCAGTATTCACCTAAAAACATGCCGGTTTACGACATCGTTTCGGTCCCGTGATTATTGACTCAACTTCCAACTTTTGTCGTCCGAAATTACGATCACCGTAAGTTACACTGCGATTGCAATCCATCTGGCTCCGGTTGTTTGGATTTATATTGCCACCAAAAAAACCCAAAAAAGAATCGATTCACAAAAATATCGATCCACTTATCCTAACTGCAATTTCAAACATCACCACACTTTTAGAATCACGGTCTTAGATTTTGTATCTGGAATTGCTATGCCATTTGAAGTAGAATTATTTATTCAGATGGTACAGGACAATCTCCGTGTTTGTATAATTACAACGGCGCGACCTGAGAAAAGTGTGTCAATTTGTATTCTTGGGGTAATAAGATCGCCCTTGTGGTGCCCCGTCCAAACGATCCTACCTTTCATCGTTGGCCTTAATTGGGGAACAATGATTTTGTATCAAGTTTCGATGTTATTTAAAAAATATATATTGTATTCTGACAGCTCAATTTCTCACATTCAAAGAAGCCGTGAGTCGAGGTAATGACGGCTATGACTACGACGTCACGACACAGCCAAGTGGAAATAGGCATGACAAAAATCGTACCGATATCGTGTTGGACGACAAAACAGAATCGGAACTGGAAACCCGGTCAACTTCAAGTATCTGAAAACTACATACAGATACTTGAATTTTGAGTAGGCCTATTTCAGATACAAGATACATTTAAAAAATGTATTTAAAATTTACAAAATACGAGATAGTGTCTCAAGTTTTCTATACAGTATTGGGTTTTAACGGCAAACTGTAATGATAGCCAAGATCTATTGGCGTCGGATGGATGATTAATGAGATGAAGGTTTCTTGAGTAATGGGAAGGATAGTGGGAAGGAAGCAGTCGTGGCCTATATTGTGGGAACCATCCCAGCATTAGCCTGGACTACAGAGGGAAATCATGAAAACCCCTGTAAAGGTAGAAGGCGGCAGGGATCGAACCGGGTCCTAAATTCCCCTCGCCTCCCGCAACACATGAAGAGTGAATATGTGAAGAGATAATGACAGATCGAAAGGTTGTAATATCACAATCATAAGTTCCTTTGTTAACAATCTGCATTTATCATACTTTGAACATTCTTCAATTTGAACTTTACCACCTCTTTTGTATTCACATGTATTCACCGTCTTTGTAAATTGACAATGTGTATGTAAAATTGTAAATAAAATATTACAAGCGAATTTCCTTCACCGATCTATATTTCTGCCTCGCATGTAAAGTTGACATTCCATTTTCACTCGACTGTTCTCACTGTTTGTTACTACGTGTGAATGTATAATAATTACTATAACATGAAATCGTGAAGTGTTTTGACATTACTTTACCGTTTAGTTATTATTTACACTCGAGACATTACCTAGTTGTAGTTGCTTTTTTTTCAAATATGAAATCAAACGACAGTTCATGTTTTGATATAATCCGTGTATGCCTATAATGTATAATCCATGTATGGGGTGGTGAGATCGCCCTTGTGGTGCCCCGATCAAACAATCCTACCTTCAATTGGGAAACAATAATTTTGCATCAAGTTTCGATGTTGATAAAAAAAATATATACGCCTAATCCAATTGAATAATTTACTTTTCACATATTCTATTCATAATCTGTTGTTTCGACGCCGAAGAAGAGAAAACGGACAGATGACGATGCATTCGACCGTGCAACGGGAAAATGTCAGAATATGGAGGAGGCAAAAATGACTTCAATTCAAAATGTTGAATTGCTCTCTCAATACGAAAGCAGGGGCCTCATTAAAAATGGATGAAACTCTTGTTCTGATTGCTGAAGCAAAAGCGGCCAAATACCTGAAATAATAACATACCAAAACACATTCATGAAAAAATATAGGCCTAGATCAATACAAGGTATTCAAATGAAGATTCATTTACACGCATTAAATAACCAACTGATTGATATTTATTCCCTTCACAAATAATGAATGATATAATTTTAAGCCTATAAATTATTGAAGAAAAAATGTACGGCAGTGCACTGTGGTGTGATGCTGTTCTTGAGCGCCGGGAACTGCGTTTAGGATTAGTAGCAGCAGTCAAGGTTCATTTGCATACACAGAATCTCCTAAAAAACACAAACAATGTTATAAACTATTCAAAACTGGAATTGAAATGGTATTTCAGTAGGCCTACTGAAATTGAATTGAACTAATATTAAATTCAACTGGACCTCGATTAAATTGAATAAAATGTGATAATATTCGGCCCATTACTTTCAAATCTATCAACCGGTAGTTGAGGTAAATATTTATTCAAACACAAACGAATTGTCAACTTGAATACACACAATCGACCATTCTGTCCAAGGTCTTTGTTTTACGCTCGGACGTAGGAATTACGTAATTCCATGACTCCTTAGGCCTACTATTGGACTATGATCAATTTCTTCCTCTTCTCTGATGAGACTTGATAGAATATTGTGAATATTTGACAGTATAAGAAAACTAGATAATATTAAATATTGATAATATTGATGATTTTTTTATTCCTCAAAAGACCGGTTACTACATGTAATTTAATTTGCTCCCCTACAACATATTCTCACTGGATGCTCAAATACTTTTGAGAATTTTGTAGGCCTATGAAGTGTGATTTGATGTGTAATAAAATAAAAATAAGCATTGAAATTATTGTGTGTGGCTATTTGTACCCTCGTAGCTGTTGGTGGGGTTGTTCAACAGAATCAAAATGAAATAAATAAATAGGGGGCGTGTCAGTGAATTTAGTGCTACAAGAATATTCTACAGTCCGTATTCTTAAGCCGGTATAGTTTTACGGTACCTTATAGTAGACCGTTGCTAGCATATTGTTGACTTTTACTGGTATATCATTTATGAGCCATGCCAGTAGTAAGGTCTACTGCAGTTGAGAGAATCGCCTACCGGTATTGATAACGTTACTACATGAATTCCTGTTATATTTAGTGTAATATTAATATTAATAGTGGTTATTAATATCCACAGTAAAAATAGAATTAAAAAAATGGATATTATCAAATTATCTTATATTTCATGAGAAATAAAACCATTTCATTTTACAGTGTATATTCCAAATAACTGAAAATAGTCCATAATTTCAAAATGTGGATTCTTGTCACTAGGCCCTATGATTATTTTTTATTAAAATTGATATTTTCATCATTATTATCAAAATGTACGTGCGTAAGTGTTCAGACTTGATATACTTATTTGTAATTTGTTTTTCTTATGTATAAAATGTTAGTAGACCTGCAGACAAGTCAACTTTTTGTGACTTTGCGGGTCTACGAAATTGTACTGAAATCTTTGTGAGAACACGAATAAAAAAATGAAAAAAAAATTCAATGTCAAGAGTAGGCTTACAAACCTTTGTCTCTACTCATACGTCTGTGGCAAGTTGTCTCGGATGTCATCCACGGGAGTCTGTCATTCCATGAAGAAATGATCAACGCAACCTCAATCGCCCTCCCAACTCATGCTCTTCCGTGCTGTTCGCGGCAAAGCGTTCAAACGAATCCAAGCTTCCATCTGTATATGTAGATACAATGAATATTGATGAATATTTTAATATTTAATCTGACAGAGATTAAGTAATGAACTCAAGGTCGACACTACACAATTCACGATTCCTCTCTTACACCACAGTTTTGTTTGGTCAAGTAGGCTAGGTCTTGGCATTGAATTTGTAACCTTACATAATCAATGGTCTCGCGCAAGATGAATCGAGAACTAGGCCTAGCCCCTATGTTTATACAATATTTATGGTCTAGGCCTACATGTATGTAACTCCAAATGAGGTACTTCTGGCTGTGAAAATATAGGGTGTGCCTAGGTCATATATTTACTAGGTCCGAGTCTAGTTATTCATTGTCTCAGGTAGCCTATAAGCATTTAGTTGGAATGGTAGTAGTAGTAGTAGTGTTTATTCCTTTAACCCTCTTTCGAGGAAATCACAACCTACAAGGGTGGGCCCAAGTCTGGGGCTAGGCCTATAACCTCTAAACATTAAATCAACTGTGAAAAATCATCAAATTCAATCTCTCGACTTATGCTTGCCTGATTGCAATTGTCAAAAAATACGACTAAACAGAACGTAAATTCATTTCTTACCTCAAAATTGAAAAATACAATCCCAATGTCGAAAGTGTCATCTGTCATCACACGGTTTTGAAGACCTCTCAAAGACAAAGCTGAACGAAGGTAGCTCATAACTCGAGCGTTCGATGAGTTCGATTATGGCAAAAAGCAGTCAAAATTCAATACCAACTTCTAAATGTTATTGGTTTTGTAAGGTTGTCGGAAATCGGTCACTTGTAAAACGCGCACAAAAGTGGCCGATATTTGTCGGCATATTGTGTATCGGCCCCAACACGCTTATATGAATGGACTTTAGGCCATTTGTTCATGCTTTGAAAATAATATGCATGTTGACTATCAACACCATTTGTGGTACACTATACATACATACAAACTATACATACAAATACACTATACATACAAATATTGCTTTCGCATTTTTTTTTAGGTTTCTGTACACAATGCAAGGTTGTAATACAAGGTTTTATTTCTCTAGAATATATATATATATACATATATATATATATATATATATATATATATATATATATATATATATATATATATATATATATATATATATATATATATATATTGAAGGCTTTCTGCCAACAGAAGCATTTTAACCGTCCTCCTTGGTCTAGACTCTAGAGGTAGCGCATCTGCTTCTGGTTCCAAGGCCGCATGTTCAAATCCTGAGTAAAGTGTGTTTTATTTTTAAATGTTCTTTCATCTATCATCAGCTCACTGTTTTTCATCTCCCGCTCATTTGTACCCTCCATAACCTAGCTAATAGTGGACCCCACTATTAGCTTAAGTATAACATAGAAAAATAAGCATTTAATAAAAGTATTAGATTATTACGCCTATAAGTAAAATATCAAAGGTGGGCCTACTCTACTCTGTTGATGAGAAAAGTTAATTCAGGATTCTATGTCAATAGAAGAAATCTTGTAACGATTTTTTGTAAATAGAAGCAATGTATTTAAGATTTCTGTCAAAAGAAACAATCAATTTAGGAATTTATTTTTACAGAAGAATCCATTCAAGGTTTTCTGTCAATAGAAACAATCAATTTAAGGTTCAATTTTCTATATGAGGGCGTCCAAGGGTGAGCTCGCTCACCCTTGTTAAAGTTGGGTTAGGTTTAGGTGCTAGTTGCGGTACATTGACACTGGAAGCGCGAGGAAAGTCGTAACTCGAAAGTCGATCATACGCAAATCTCGAAAACATCATATGTTATCCACAGGTTTCGCTACTGGAATTAAAATCTTGCAACAGAAATTTCGCGCGCCCTTACACCCTCGCAATTAGTTCTCTGCAATTGGTCAAATTTCAAACAACGAAAATAGATCGTGAAGAGAGTCTTTTCATAACGAGATATTGATATCCCCATTGCACTTTGAATTTTCTGCACGCACTATATATCTTCCGTTTTCATACGATGTGAATACGAGACCACATAGAAAGGGCTTAACATCGAATCAAAATGATGTCAATTATTCCTATCGAGGGCTCATCAATTCACAAATGAACACACTGTATTTTCACCAATAAATTAGTCACAAAATATACACTAGTCGCGCACTTTATTTCGCTTTTCAGATCGCACTTGTCGCTGCGAATTCAAACTTTGGAACTGTCCAACTCTTCGGTTGTCTCCCGCATTTGTACCACGCGTCCTTTATGCGTAGAACCTACTAGAAAACTCTCCAAATCACTCGAATCTTCCAGACAAGCGATCACGCAGCAGAACTTTAGCTCTGTAACTCGCTACAAGATGGCGTTGAATACACCGACTAATCAAGCAGAATTGACATATTTGCGTAATTCCACCGTTCCCGACAAGATGGCGTTGTACTACTGTTGGAGTCTTACACACGGGAGACATGGGGGCAAGACAGAATAGTTGAACTCTAGGTCACTGGGTGTCTCATTCAACGAAGGAGTCAGATGGCCAAAATAACAACTTCGATCCATGTAATGCTAGGAAACTCTGGTCGCAGCCCACTTGTGACATGATTTTTTATTTTATCAAATTGGTTCCTCCAGAGTTTACATATAAAGGAACATGGCCAATTATTTGGATAAAGCCAGGTTGCGAACAGTAAGTCAGGTTTTTAAAGTGAGGTTGGTATATAAACCTGGCGTATACCACCGGCAAGCGGGATGGAGCTTACATATCGGGAACTGGTGTGGGGTGCACTCAAGCAGTGAAAATTGCAACTGAACCGTTTACTCAAAGACTCCCGTGACTGAGACTCCCACTGTTGACCTTTGAGATGTAGTGGAAGAGGAGTCGGTGTAGCCCTTGGGCTGGAAATTCAGGAGAACCCTGGTATAGAGTACAGAATTTTGACAGAATATTGAGTAAAGAGTATAGAGTGTCGGTATAGTGTAGAGTAGAGAGTGTAGTGTGTTGAAGGAGCATAGAGTCAGTATGGAGTCTCAATAGATCATAGGGTCGGTATAAAGTGTTAATTATCTTGTCTCCACGTTTCCAGCTCCTATAATCAGCTACAGACTCCAGTCTCTCATTCTTGAAACTTACGAATCTCTGTCCGAAGAGTTGGCTGTCGCCTGCAATCTCGATGGAAGAACGTTCCACAATCCAATGCAGGTAAAGTAGCCCTGTTCTATTGTTAATTCCTAGTCAACGAGTTACCTAACTGGTGTAGAAGTCGGTAGGGTAATGTTGCCGTGAATGGACCGGCACCTTCATTGGACCACCGTCGTATTTGGCGTGTGTTTGTATGAGTCACGCATTATGTCAGAGATGATGGAAACTATCCAGTGAAATAGCTCCGATCTCAAATTTCGTGTCAATATCATGACATTCAGCGGTACTGGATCTATGAAACAGTTTAGACTGACACCGATGTTATTCTTTGATACCGCTCTTGAGAGTTCTAGATTGATTTTGTGATTATTTTGAATCCCAGCTATTTTTCAATGTTTATTTTTTTAATGAATCAATGTATTCAGTCTCTATGAATGGACCCACTAGGACACCTCGTGCGTGACTTGGTGACATAACCTCACAAATCAATCCGCAGCGTAGAATGTTCTGCTGCATGGTCTGCATGTGAATAGGACCCTGTTGATAACAATTCAATAGAATATGTCAACATGTGTTGATATTCCAATCATCTTCAATACCATTTACCCTTTTGTATTTTTGTAGGTTGAATGTTTTGTGGCACAAATTCACCATCAATGATGATGGTCCAATCGAGGTGCCCACTGGTCCATTTGAGGTAACCGATTACCTTGAATGTACCATTTACAGACCTTCCACAAAATGTACATACATTTTCAAAATTGTCGAGGAAAATTATCTTAAAAATTGGTGACAGCTTTTTTTTATAGACTTCTATCGACTTAGCTTTCTAAGCTTTCTCATGTGTTCTCTTACCAGCACAGTAGCTGAGTGGTTAGCGCACTTGCTTCGTGTGACCCGGGAGGTGAAGGGACATATCGAACCCGGTTCGATCCCCGCCACCGTCCATCTTTACGGGGTTTTTTCGTGGTTTCCCTCTGTAGTCTAGGCTAATGCCGGGATGGTTCTCACAATATAGGCCACGACCGTTTCCTTCCCACCATCCTTCCCATAGCCATAATACCTACATCTCACCAACCCATCATCTCATTAATCATTCATCCGACGCCAATAGATCTCAGTCATCATTACAGTGCGTAGTTGAAACCCAATATATATATTTGTTCTCTTCTTGTTTTCTTCTCTAGATCCCTCTCCCCCCCACAAAAAAAATGTTGGAATCGATCAATTCACGGCAACCTCAGCCTATTACTGGTTTTGACATTCACCGCCGCACGAAAACCATAAATACACCAAATATATACTATCTTCAGTCTCTGTTTGTACTCTCTCTCTATTTCTTCGTATTCTTTGGTCTATGGCCATATGCTTGAAGAGCATTCTATGAGAGTTGCCCTAACGTATGTACTGTCCCATTTCCAGTGACATTTCCAGCCACATTTCCATATTTTATCAATAAAATTGAAGAAGATTATTTGAATCCCAAAAAATTGTGGACTGTCCTTAAAATGTTGTACAAAGGGAAACAAGGAGAGAGTGAAAACATGATGCGTTTTAACAGTAAAGAAGTATATGGTAGTCAAAATATTGCAGAAAGCTTCAATAAATACTTCATAAATAGTGTAGAATCAATTGCTAAAAATATTCGGAACTTTTATGATATAAATCAGATACTAGAAAATGTCAGTAAGAACAGACATAATTTGGTGATAGAAAAATTTAGGAGAGTAAGTGTTGATGAAATAAATAGTATAATAAATAAACTGAAGGAATCTTCACCAGGTGAAGACGGTATATCAAGTGAATTACTTAAGTTGTCGAAAGAGGTAGTGAATACTTTCATTACAGAAAATATTAATCACTCTTTGGATCATGGGAAAGTACCCAAGATGTTGAAAAGGGGAACAATTATACCAGTACCAAAAATTAATAATACGTTAGATGGAGAGAACTTCAGACCAATTAACATGTTACATATTATAGAAAAGATATTAGAAGAGGTTGTTAAAAAACAAGTCGAATCTTTCATCTCCAAGGCTGAAATTATCACTGAGCAACAGTCGGGTTTCAGAGGGAAACATGGATGCGAAACTGCAATCCAATTGGTAATGAATAATTTGAAAAGTAATATGATTAATAAGGATGTAAATATTGCAGTATTCTTAGATTTAAAGCGAGCATTTGAAACCATAGATAGAGATATATTGTTATACAAATTAGAGAAATACGGGTTCAAGGGAAAGGTGCTCGACTGGTTTAGATCTTATTTAGAAATTATAACACAAGTTGTTAAATATAATAATAGTTACTCGAGTGTAATAGATAATGAGTTAGGTGTGCCACAAGGATCTAAATTAGGACCTCTTTTGTTTATAATTTACATCAATGACATTGTTAATATTCTCAAATATAGTTCTATTCATTTATACGCAGATGATTCACTTTTAGTGTGTAGTGGAAAGTGTGTAGAAAGGATTCAAATGCAATTAAAGATAGATCTAGAACATATCGAAAATTGGTTATCCTCAAACAAAATGAAACTTAATGCCCAGAAAACCAAGGCCATGGTTATTTGTACAAATTCAGTAGGAAATAAGAATAAAATAGAGATTGATAGAATAAAGATAGAATTAGAAGGGGAAAACATTGAAATAGTGAAAGAAATTAAGTATCTGGGAATAATTGTAGTTGAGCAATTGAAATTTAATAGTCACGCTAACTATATAATTAAAAAATTTGCTCAGAAAGTAGGTCTATGTAGAAGAATTAATGGATGCCTACCGCTAAAAACTAAAATTTTAATTTATCAATCAATAGTAGCACCTCATATAGATTATTGCAGTTCAGTATTATTTCTTTCAGACAGAAACAAAATCATGGCATTACAAAAACTTCAAAATAAAGCAATGCGGAGTATACTGTGGGTTAAGAGAGATACCTCTATAAAAAAGATGTGTGACGCACTTTCGTGGCTTAATATTAAACAGAGAATTATACTCAATACTCTAACTCTAATATATAAGATAACTAATGGATTGGTTCCTCAATATCTCACAGTGAAATTAAAATACAATAAGCAAGTCAATAATAAATATACCTTAAGAAGTAGAAATAATTTACATGTAAAGAGAACTTTAAGCAGAGAAGAAGATAACAGCATATTTGTGAAGGGTATTCGAATTTTCAATAGGATCCCTATTGAAATTAGAAATCATGATAGTATCACGAGTTTTAGACGAGACTGTTGCAAAATCATTAAAGAAGGTAAATTAGTTCCTAAAGCGTACGAGATAATTAAATACTGGGACCAAGTTGTTTAAAGAAGAGTTTAGAAATAGGCCTTAAATAAATGTGTGAATTAGTTCATGTTATGAGACCATTGTAACAGTAGGCCTATATTTGAATTATTAACAAAACTAGGTACAGTACTATATTTAGTTCAATATAAATGAATAATATTTTAAGATAAGAAATATCTACAGGAATAATTATGTAATAATTCTTTATTCCTGTACCATGATTTATGTATAATAAGTGTTATAAAATTGTATGTTGTATATGTAAGCCAAAGAAAAAATAGCAATAATGCTAAATTAATAAATATCTATCTACATATCTACAAACTGATTGGAAATGATGTGATTTGTTTTCTACAAGAAGGTTGGAACCAGATGTATAGGATATTATTCCATCATTGAATACCAATGTCCCTCATTGCCAGGATAAATCTCGATTCGGAAGAGTTGGCTTCGATCAATGTAATTATTGACCAACTACAAAATGCATGCCATGCGTCATAATATTCAAATGGTAAAAAAGTCGGAGTTGGAAACCTTGTTTTTTTAGATATCACCAAAGATCTTCTCATCTAACCTCTTTGGTTATTAGGGCCTTTGGTATTTCGTCCAGTCACTCAGTGCCAACTGTTATGACGCCTGATTCGATTCTGGAATATATTATCTCCGTTCTCCGGATGATATATCATTGTCTCGAAAAGACTCGTATTGAATTGCCCAACTGAAGCTTGATAGACAGATTAATCGGTACCATTTCACATTCTTGGAACTTTCATTTCAATCACAATTCACAACCAATTTCAAGGAATGGAATGCCAGCCACTGATATTCATAAACGTGGAATCATCGGGGGTTTGTATTTTTCTGAGAAATCTCTTCATACCGGTTTTGTTCGTTACACTCAAAGATCTTCTCTATAGTCTGTGGGAAGCAAATCAGAAATAAATACTCTTAAATGTTCGATTATAAGTCAATTTGCATTCATGTTCATCTGTCCTTTTCTAGCATGTAATCTGTTGCTGTCACAGGTATATTATTGTGTCGTTTATTGACGTATGAACCAGTATGTGACATTATTGTGAAAGTGAGTGTAGGATTTCTCTATCAATCATCCAGCGTGTTCAATAGAATGACAATCAGCTTGCGCTAATACCTGTTCTCAGTCACTCTCGAGAAAATACCATTTTCGAAAAGAATGAGCCATCTAGCGGCGATCGTTTGAACAAGAACGGGATGTTAATACCTTCGCTTGAAAGTCCTATGCTGCCAATGCTATTTAGCACGTTTGATTCATATTATTGTGTGTCACAGTGAACATATCAACTCATAATATGATAGTAGTTCCAACATTAATATGTTTACTATATACTGAGAGATTTACACACTGACAGAGTGAGTAAAATGAGACGTAATGCAAGTTACATATCTTGTTGTTTTGTCTTTAAACCTGTGGATAAGCAGGCCAACATTTTCAACAGTACTAGAACACCCAGAATGCAATACCAGCGATCTCGGCCGCTAGATCTGGGACGCGCCTGCGCATTGAAATATGATAATGGTCTGAATAAACAAAGCTTCCGTGGTGCACTTACTAGAATAACGGATACTTTATCACATCGATGTCCATAAAGTTTCAAACGATTGGTCACTTGAGCTGACCCGAATGTTTCATGAGATGACCCCCCATCCTCCTAACATGTCTTGTCCCAAAGTGAAATGACAGTATTTACTTCCAATAATGCGTTCTTCAGATGATAAATATGATATATATGAATATTCAATGAACACATAGAATATATAGATGGGAATGATGATGCAGTTTTTGGGAGGAGAAAATTTTGGCACGATGCAGTCACGAATGAAAGGTTTCTATGTTTCAGTTTCTGGAGCCGGTATATGGTAATCGGGGTTATGGTAATTTCAGAGAATTCATGCTCCCCGGATTCATCTTGATGTAAGTGGCAGCAACCATGTGACTCTATCATTTGTGTATATCTGAAGGCCTCTACAGACATTGACATCTGAGAAACGTTCCAAATGAAACTATTTCCGGAAAGTTTTCCAAACTATAATAATTCACTCTGAGAACACAATTGATGTGTTTTTTTCAGCTGAGGCACATCAAAAGAATAAGAGAGAGAGGCAAAGAGGGTTCTGGATACATATACAAACATATATATATATATATATATATATATATATATATATATATATATATATATATAT
The DNA here is from genome assembly GCA_964007535.1 of Brachyptera risi. Taxonomy (NCBI): domain Eukaryota; kingdom Metazoa; phylum Arthropoda; class Insecta; order Plecoptera; family Taeniopterygidae; genus Brachyptera; species Brachyptera risi. The sequence goes on along the minus strand of OZ023336.1, from coordinate 13,361,617 downwards.
ATATATATATATATATATATATATATATATATATATATTTAAACCTTAGAACCGACACATGCAGTGGAGAGGTTAACGCGCTCGTTTCATGTGAGTCGGGGGTAGAGGGCCATATTGAAGCTAGCTCGATACCCACCATCGTCCATCTGTACAGTGGTTGTTCATGGTTTCTCTCCGTAGTCTAGGCTGATGCTTGGATTGTACTCACTAAATAGGCCACGACAGACGACTGGTCGCTACCTTTCCACTATCCTTACTACTACCCAAGAAACCCTCTTTTCATCATCCCTTTTCTCATCATTATTTTCCATCATTTTTGTATGCGAAAAACAATGAAACAAAATGTCTCACACTCATTCGTTATTGAATACTTCACGACGAGATAGAAGAGTCTCGCAGAGTGGTACCGCATCGAGACACGAACGCAGGACCCATGCATCTTCCCTCCACCTTTCCGGCCGTGTCCCGATGCGGTCAACTCCGGAAACAAGTCCATCCTAGTCGAGAGATGATCGACGAGAGCTCGTTGTGGCTTATACTGTGTAATTCTTGAATGAAACTGCAGATGTGATTTTGTCATTCCTCTTATTCAGGAATTGGTGGAGTCTACTTTCTTTCTGGGGCGAAGAGATGTATTGATAATTTTCATTGATATATAATGACAATTGAATCATTATTGTATGTGTTTCTCTTTCGTAAGTATTATTCATCAAATTGATCGTTTTCCTGTATCGAGAATCTTCTTCAAGTCATCTTCCAGAAGAAACTAGGAACAGAAACCAAGACACAACATTTGTTTGGTTAATTATGTAATTCCTGTGATCAAACTGAGGAAAATCAACATTCTCTATCCAACCCTCCGCTCGAGACCGCATTCAATAGTTATTTGTTTCAAAAGAATATAATATATTGCGCCGAGAATCGAACCGTGGACCCAGTGCAGGTGAAGCAGCGTTATCAACAATAGAAACTAGAGAATAGAATAGAATCGAACAAAAGGACATAGATCATACATATAAATAGATGAGAGATCACATATAAATATAACGTTATATCGTAAAGTAATAGTATATAGTATAGTACGTTATATCGTGGGTAATGATGATGACAAGAGATAAGAAGGTAACAAAGCCGGTAATGATGCTCCGAGGGGTAGAGCTCAAGGTTCAGAATGAGTTCAAGTATCTGGGAAGCATTTTACGCAGAGATAGAAAAATTGCAACAGAAATAAACTGACGAGTGCAACAAGCAGGAAACTTTCACCAGACTGTGAGAAAACTTCTATGGGCAGAAGAATTACCTGAAAAATGTGAAAATCTTTTGAATATTATGTATTTTCTACTCATTTCAACTTATGCATCTGTGATATGGACAGTAACGGAAAGGGAAAGAAGTCAGCTTGCAACCTCGCAGATGAAACATTTAAGGAGTATTATGGGCGTAACAAAGATGGACATAATGAGAAGTAGTGAGATTAGGGATACGTTGAGCATCATAAGTATTGGAAATAAGATAGATACAGAAAGCCTGCGATGGTATGGGCACATGCGCAGAATGGAACAAGAACGAATACCAAGCAAAGAATTTGAAAGAGTATTGGACGGAAGAAGAAAAGCTGGTAGACCACGAGGAAGATAGAGAGGTCAGATAAGTGAGAGTGTAAGGAGAAGAGGAGGTATATGGAGAGATGTTAGAGAGGAAAGATTGTGGGAAGAACGGAAAGCATGGCGAATATTATTAGAAATGGGAGAATAAAGTGAAAAAGAGGATGGGAAGGAAGAGGATGCAGATGAAGATGTGACGGAATTGGCCAGCCGGCATAATTTAGGAGGCCCTAGATAATGGTGTTTTGACATCCCCCGACCTGACTTGTTGCAACCGGGAGAAAGATTTTTATCCATTATCGTAGTTTGTGTCAGTGGATGAACCATGACTTCTCAAATCTTCGCCTTCTCATGGTTCATTTTGCTTCCCATTTGAGAACCAACTTGCAGGAAACTTCCTGTTCTCCGCTGATTGGTGCGAGGTGAATAGCATGTAACCTTAATCTATTTTCAGGACAGTTTTCGGGCTGTCAATTCTTGAGACTGCAACCGTGTTGATAACTGAACGGACTAATGGCGTATGGATAAGAAATATTGTATCAGGTAGGCCCACCAATCGACGCATCTTATTAATGTCATTTCCTTACCAGGCAAACGCAACATATGCGTTGTAAGATGAGCGAGGTATCCAAATAAGATATGATGAGAGTCATAAGTATAGTCCTACATTTGCTACTTTATCGACTCTGAGATTCTACACACTTTGTCCCACATTTGCTACCTTATCGACTCTGGTATAGGCTTCTGTCAAGTGACGTCACACATTGTTGCAAGAGACAGACAACAATGTGCACCAGTTGGAATTGACTTATCAGAATGTTTGGTAGTCCACCAGTTCGCTGTGTTGCTATGGTAACGATTGTTTGTCATTTGTTACTTGACAGAAGCCTATTCTACAAACCATGACGAATATAGAGAATGGTGCATTGTTGTGCAATTATCGAATCTATGAAGCAGTGAATCTTGGTAACCTAATTCTGCTACTACCCATTTCCATATATTTGATTAATGAAGACAGTTATTTGAATTATTCTCTTCAAAATGACTGGTTCGAATTGCTGACAAAATGGTGATCATTGGATGGGCATATTCAAAGTCTTCATTCCACTCTTATTGAGCTTTGTCTGAGATTTTTTTTGCAAGCACTCAACAGGTCACAGGGTTTGACTGATCGACATGAAACTTTTTTCGTACACGCAAGATCATGCAACTTGGAACTGTCAAGTTTTTGGGATGAATCGGTTGGGCCAATTTCGAAAAATATCATCTCAACATTTCTGAAAACCCATCAGAATAGGCTGGGCAAGAAAATTTGAGAAATAAAAGTTCTCCAAAAAAATTGGAAAATTTCCTTGTGAACACAATGATGATACACATTTACACAATTTTGTATTCAATTTGGATGAGCCGTTCTGAGGAAGATAATTATTCAAATATTTTCTATTCGACAAATAGATATAAAATTGCCAAACCATCGCTGTGTTTCACTGCTTTCTGGATTCGATATTCACGGAAGTTTTCATGGGATTCAAGGTGTGTAGAGTTTTCAATTATACCAAAGTCGATTATTGGCAAAGATGAAACTCTACAACGATGAGATACCTTATTCAGATGTTTCGCTCATCTTACAACGCATATGTTGCATTTGCCTAATTAGATGAGTTTATCGATGACTCCATCCCACTCTTATAGAGCTTTGTCTGTGTTTCTTTTCTATATTGAAGCACTGCTTGGGTCACATGGTTTAATTGATCGACATGAAACTTTTTGTGAAGGCGAACTTTCACAACTTAGAACTGTATCGTTTTGGAATGAATCGGTCCGACAAATTTCGAGAAATATCATGTCGAAATTTTCGAAAAACCCCATAAGATTAGGCCGGGCAAGAAAAATATAAAAATAAAATCTCTCCAAAAAAGTTGACTTTTTCTGTAAATGTGTATACATGGATGATATACATTATCATCATTTTGTATGCAATTCGAGCAGAAGACGTTTTGAAGAAAAAATAATGAATAGACTGATTTCATTTTTCAAATATATTATGGAAATAAAAGCAGAATTGGGTTGCCGAGGTTCACTGCTTTCTAGATCCGATATTTGCCAAACAATGAAGTATTTTTCATATGCGTCAAGGTGTGTAGAATATCAGAGTCGATGGAGTAGCAAAAGTTGAACTACTTTGACGACTTTTATAATTCATTCAGATATCTCGCTCATCCCACCACGCATATGTTGCGTTTGACTAGTGTGTATGATTCATCTGTACACACTCAGAGGAAATCTTATTTTTTTCGGAGAGATTTCATTTTTTTAATTTTTTCTGCCCAGCCTCATTTTATGAGGTTTTTAGAAATTCTCACATGATATTTTTCAAGATCGATTCAACCGATTAATTCCAAAAACTTTACGGTTCTGAGTTGTAAAAGTTTGCCCATACAAAAAAAAAAGTTACATGTAGATCAGTCAAACCATGCGACCTGTGCAGTGCTTACAGAAAAAGAAAACACAGAGACAAAGCTCTATGAGAGTGGGATGGAGTCTTCGCTACGCTCATCTAATTATGATAGTCAGATAAAACTCAGCATATGCGTTGCAAAGTGAGCGAGATTTCATGAGAAACGTGATGAGAAGTCATGCACACATTTTATCCAGAATCTGTGAATAGAATGAAAAATTTCATTTTTCGGGGAAAATACATATATATTTTTCCCGCTGTGTTATTTTAATGAGTATTTTTAAAATTTCTGAAATTCATGGATATAAAAGTTATCACCCGATGATGCCACAAAACTATACAAATCTAAGTTAGATGACGAACCATGAAGAAGAGAAGTTTCAAGTTAATAGCTGTAGCCGTTTGACCTGTGGAGAACCAACAAAAAGCATGAAAAAAACATGAAAACGAACACTTATTTTCTTCCAGTATGTCAAATTGAATCCTTGCTAAAGCTCGTCTTTGAATTGAAATCAAACCGAATAAATGGAATTGAAATTGAATTTTGTCGATTATTTTTTTGGTAATCTTCTCAAGATATGAATCATAAGAGGAAGTTTCTCCATGAAAACATGTCTAACCATGACGTCATTAGCCTGATGACGTCATTAGCCTGATGATTATTCTGTTCCAGGAGTCTCGGCGGCTGAGTCGGTATTGTCGCACGTCTTGTGTCAGATGACGGGCATAATCGTCCAACTGAGTGAAATCCTCTTCCTCGTCTTCCAAGTGTTCCACGTTGAATGTCTGGGGAATGTCATCGATGTGCTCGTCATAGTGTTTCTGCAGAGCATGACTGGAGCAGCATTCGGTAATTTCATTCAAATACACCTTTAAAAGAATCATCAATCTTTGATTTCAACATGTACCATTATATTACTAATGATGAATGGTAATCATCAATTTTATCTCATGAAAAGCATATATATTTTTTAGTTAATTAGTTTTCGAACATTGACAATTGGACTGGAATTTATTTCATTTCCTCCCCCCAACCTATTATACCATATTCAAAAATAGACTGAGCTGAGCCAATGACTTGTAAACCATCAGAAGCAATTTGCGAGTAAGGATTTGGCAAAGTCTTTGAAATAAATTAAGAATATTTCTTATTTTTTTAACGACAGATTTTATGTGCACGTTCCACTTTGAATGTTCATCAATGATGATTCCAAGATACTTTGGGTGAGAGCTAGTTCGAAGAGTAGTACAACTGCAATCACCGTTGATTTGGCAATGGTCTGAATGGAGCTGCAACTCGTAGTTTGGACCCAGTTTGGTTTTCGAATTGACCGTGATAGGAATATAAGAAGTCTTGGATGTATTTGATGTTAACAGATTATTATTAAGCCAGTGATAGACATATTGTAGGGATTGGTTGGCAGTTTTAAAAACTCCTTCTCAATCACTCCAACAAATACTAGAGCTGTATCATTCATATATAGGAATATATCCGCATTCATGTCCAGGTTACAGAGGAGGTCGTTTATATATATTGAGAACAAGATCGGTTCCAAAACCATACCCTGGGGAACACCAATGATGATGGTTTTCTCTTCACGAAAGAGTTTCCCACTTTAACTTTTTGTTTTCTATTTGACAGATAACTTCTGAAAAATTCTGAAGCTACACCTCGAATGCCCACCATCTCCATCTTATTTAGTGATGTTTTGTGGTCTACAGTGTCAGAAGCCTCAGAAAAATACTGTCAAGGCTTTTTCATTATCATCCAGAGATCGATATAGCAAACTAGTTAGATTCCATATCGCAATATCAATACTACTCTTGGGCCCGAAACCATATTGATGAAAGAGAGTGCGTTCTTTCAATCTCAAAAAGACAGTAATCTCACCTTGAAATAATTCTCAAACATTCTCGAGAAATGTGAAATCAGCGATATCGGCCCATTATTTTCTAATGACGTAATATCATTATTTTAATTATCGAAATTACAAGTTCTGTTCCAAACTCATCTGTAAAAAGTCCGGATTGAAAACACTCGTTGAATATGTATACAAAAGGACGAGTTATATACGACTTCGCACATTTGATTGCATAGGATTGTGAATCGTCAAATCCACAAGCTGGATTCATTTTCAAATTATCGGTTAGAAGCACTTCTGTTCCCGTAATTAGATTTGAGAACAAATTATATTATTATTCATATTGGAATTTTGATAGTTCAATTTTGATTGCAAGGGATCATCACCCGAAGGAAAGTTTACTCTATTGTTTTTGATACATTGGACAAGTCAATACCTACACTTTGTGAAGTAAGTAACAAATTAGTCAGCAATTACTCAAGGGTCAAAAATAAAAACTCTTTCCTTTCTGTAGAAACGAGATTTCACTACAAGGCAAAGAATTCTCCGGATTTGTACGAGTGATTTCATTAATGGTACTCCAATTTATTTTTTCGAGTCGTTCTTTGAATTTACAATTTTGCTGGAAAAAATTGTTCTTAGTAAAAGTAGTGGGTCAATTCGAGAAATTTCTGTACAATCTATATTCATGTTTCAAGTATTCAATTTCGTTCACATTTACTCTATTTTCATATTTCGATTCACATTCGGTTCTCTTTCTTATTCTCTTGAAACTGGGTGAGATAATAATTGAAACTTACGATTTAGCGCATCCGGGTGGCCGTTGAAACGTTGAGTATATGGACTGCAGATTACGTAACAGTTCGTGATCATTGTAAATTTACAACCTACACCCCATCCAGAGTCAATTTTGATTCACGTCGAGTGAATGAGGTTTTCCACAGATTCAATGATACTCTCCTTACTCATGAACGATCAAAAGGACAATTTCCATTCATCCATCCCGACCATATTCATTTGATTCATCTTGGAGTTGAATATGAATTGGTTATATGGAATCTGCGTTTCCATGAGAAGAGGAATATAGATACGGATCTCCACCACCTCAATGTTCAGTTCCATGCAACTCTCTTGAAAACAATCATTATTATTCAATAGAGATTTTCCAATAGAACATATCTCCCGATATTCCCTACCTCATCACATGTTGATGACTATGTCTTTCTTCCAGGTCTCCTGATAGGAAGCGTCTCGAAGAATTCGACGGACGGGATATTCATGGCATTCGGCTTATATCAGATCAACTTATACCTCATGGGCAGCTTCTGGCCTCTAGAAGGCGCTCCCAAGTTACTCCAACACATCACCTATTTCAGCCCTTGTGCTTTAGCCAGCAATTCCCTGAGGAATATAATGACCAGGGGATGGGGACTCACGCACCATCAAGTTTATCCGGGATATATTATGAGTATTTGTTGGATTATTGGTCAGTTGGGAATATCCGGGTGGATACTTGGAAAAAAGACGTCGGGCTGATCTTATTGAATAGATATATATCACCTTACCAAGATACGTTACTCCTGCAGCCGATAACGACATATGCTCGTTCCAATCTCGGCGGCCATATTGGACATTTAAAAATAGCTTCTGAGCAAGGCATTCTATGTTATCACTAATATTTATTGTCGAATATTGCGGAAACTTCCCGGTTTACAAAGCGGTGTGGAGTTACTGCTGATACACAAATATGTACGCCTTGTTTCGCGTTGAGTAACGTATCTCGGTAATATCTATGGTGTCATCCACTTTGAATTGTTGTAACCGTTACTCTGGGAAGTGGAGCTCAGGTTCAGGGTTTGTCCTTGAAATAAGGTTCAGTAAAGGTACTGCCGCGTGCTGATTGTCATCCTGTTGTCCAGGTCTACGTTAGCTGGGTGATTGCCAGAGAAATCCTAGCCTCACGTTCACATTGTTGTTACATACACTTTCATCCTACTTTCATTCCTTATATCATTCTCCCGATTCTGTCTCAATCCCAATCCTGACTATGAGGTCAAATCGTTGAGATAAACTTCTACAACTGCAAGTTTACCTTGTATTGTAATATTTGTATTCATATTTCCACTCATGGACTATGTACCAATTACCTCGGAAGAGGATCAAGTGTTCAATAAACATACATAATTACATACATAGATACATTCCATTCATATTATACCATACCTCTTCACCTACCGTACTTCAGTTATGGCTACAGGGTACAGCCTGAAGCAGAGGTAAAAGTCTCTTTGCTACCTGGTCAAACCAGTCGAGCATGTTATATTGCATAGGATTCAACAGGTATCAAACGATAGACACAGACTTTTACTTATGCTTCAAGCCCTACATGATAGGAAAGAGCAGGCCACGGTCTATATGTATAGATCTTGTATCGAAGTTGTTTCGGCTAAGTCCGGTTTTAGAGAGGTTCAACTTTGTATTCCTGTGCGAGTTTTATAGTAGCCTCAAGCGGAAGCGTAGGTTAGTACGTCGGTAAAACAGTTTTTTGACAAATGTTGTTACAAATCAGATAAAATGTACCTAAATCTCATCCAATCTCAAGGAAACTTGATTTAAATCAAATCTCAGCCCAATGCACTCTTTTCAATTAAATTGAATGAGAAACAAAAAGTTGGCATAAGTGGAGTCGATCTCAGCCCGCCGTGCATTATAGGCAGCCGTGCTAACAATGTAACCAAACTACCGTTACGTGTTTCCACTTTCAGAACGACGTGTGTAAACAATCTTCGAAAAGAATTCTAGCAAATGAATTTTTTTGTTGTTGTTGTTGTAAAATTAAGTGGGATGCTTTATTTTCTTCTAGTGCGTTCTAGCAGGTCTACAATACACAGTATCGATTGATGAATAATTTTTAAATAATAG
>OZ023336.1:13292771-13347771 GCA_964007535.1 Brachyptera risi | reverse complement strand
CGGTAAACTATTAATTCAGCACAATGCCAGGCCAATGGATAATACTTATCTTTACTGTACGCCGTATCGGCAATAATATATTCTGACCCCAACTTGCACAAAGTCCCACAATTCAACAGAGTCTGTTACTCAGCGGGTGTATTTTTCTATAACGACATCTTCACCTAACAGGTATCTCTTTATATTCAATCAACCAACTCTTTGGACATTTTGTCTTAAGGCCCATTGAAGATGAATTAAACAAGACGTGATCCTGTGTTGCCAGTGTAGTTCTTAAGAGTGCATGGCAGTCGATTTGGCGGAGTATCAGTGATAGCTATAGAACGGTATAAGATATCATAATTATGATACTGGAGAATCACAGATATGTTTGATTCTTTCCAGATGTTATGAGTGAACAATATTCAACTCATATTGCATTGACGATGGTATATGGTCACAAAAAAAATCTTCTCTTTAGCAACATTTGAACTTGATACAAAATAATCATATGTACATGAATGAATATATCAAATCTGGAACTAGAAAATATACAGACTATAATATTCATTTTCTCTCACGGTCAAGTCTGCCTTGGAGAATTTGTGGATTCTATTTGACCGTTTAATGTATTGATTATTCACGTAAGAAATCATTGCAATGAAAATAATTAGGCTATATATATATATATATATATATATATATATATATATATATATATATATATATATATATATATATATATATAGATAGATAGATTTATTCAAGATCGTTATATAGCTCATACCATCTTGTGGGATATTGACAATGTCTGTGTTTACCCCGTAGAGTCATGATATCTCCTATGGCTCGAGATTCATCCACAGCAAACTGATATCTCGCTGAATCTCTTCCTTGGACTCCCGAGGCGCGTGTGAGGAGAGCTGATCCAGAGTTTGTGTCAGTTTCAGATCTTCCCGTGGAGAATGTGGGTCGGAGAAAGCGCAGTAGTTGCGCGTAATGCGTGTTTGAGTTACAGAAGTGGACAGGATGTGTCGGTTGTTCTGAATCATTTGGATATGAATGTTCCTAGAGGAGCAATGTGAGTGTTTTATTTGAATCATTATCAATCTCGTACTCTAAGAGTTGAATATGGGAAAGATGAATCTTGTCCTCTCAATTTGATGGAAGTTATTCCACAATTATTGTCTACGATGTTTATATTCTAGAATGAATTTGTGACATATTCTGGAGGTATGAGAGGTGGAGTTTGGAACTTTTGATCATTGATTGGATTGAAATATTTCAAGATTTTGAACAGTCTATTTTCAATTTAGCTGTTCTGAGGACTATTGTTTCTGTTTCCTGCCACTGAGATCACCTTTCTCTGTGGCTTCAAGATCTCTATTGTTGAGAAACTGAGTTCATTATAGTCCATCAACGACAATTAAAGGGGAAATCAACTTGTTTTATATCCTCTATTATGAACAGTCATGTTTTGTTATGAATTTTGGTAAAAGTTCCATAATTCTATCTCTTCTCCTTCAAGAGATAGGAATATTCCTTCATGTCAGTTATAGTGGATTCCAAGAATTGTTGACTAGTCATGGTCAGTCATTCATTCCACTCCGATCATAGCATTTGCAATTCTGCCATTCACGTGGTTCTGAGAACTTTAAATTCCTGAACAATATACATGCACTTTTAGATTGTTTCAAACTTCACAACCAAAGAGACGTATTGTCGACCTTGGCTTATGGTTTTTGAATTGCGTATTTGCAATTGCATGAATACAATAATTCGTGAAGCAGTGTTATGTTATTTAATCACTCTCAATCTTAAAATGTGTATTTCATATGTGCTCATATAGTTTATATTTAGAGCTATATTGATTTTAATTTACCGGAATTTTGTCAACTAAACTTGGGCTAACGTTAATACTTATTGAATTTAAATGTAAATTGGATATGACTGATCGAGCAATCCAACCGTATCGAATCGAACCCGAGTATTCAGATAGTGGAATCGAAGTACCGGTAGTGCAAGCTATAGAAGAGCACAGGTTGACGGCAAGATGTTTAGGAAGACGTGAGCATCGTTTATGGTGTATGTGTGATAAGAGCAAAGTTATGCCAACCGTCCACGAAAGCTTGTGTTGTAGAGAATGTGAACGTATACTATTACAAAGCTTAGAGGAAATCTTATTCGCGTAACACAAAATCCAGATTTGTATTCGATAATTTTATCTAAATATGTACGGTACTCAATACGTTCGCAACCAAATAATTGAAAATGAAACACGAGTAGGAGAAAGAGAATAGCTCTTATCAACGATATACCCCCAAACAAAGTGTGGCGATTATGTTACAAACAATGCGTAATTTGGATTCATTTGAAGACGTCACTTGGGAAAGGCAACATAATAGTAATTTCCCGTCTTGTGTCGTGTCGGCAAAAAGAGAACCATATCCAGAAGAGCTCGAGTCAAATTATACAGGGTTTATTACGTCACAACAAGGCAATAAATACTGAGTGGCCGGCATAGATCTTACAATGTAAGTGATGTGATTAATCAAATTTTAATACAAAATATTATAATCCAAGTTGAAATATTTTCCTGATGATAGTTTGATTTTTGGATGAGCGAAGCGAAGACTCAATTACACTATACCGAAAAAAAAGTGTCTGTTTTTTTTTTTTTTTGTTCGCGCTCCACAGGTCAGACAAAAATTCAAAATCAGTTGAAACTTGGCACACACATGAACCCCTATCTGACTTGATGCTGTATAGTTTTGAGGCACGATCGGTTCAAAAACTTCTGAGAAAACTCATTCCAAAGTTTTCAAAAATCCCATTAGAATAAGCCAGAGGAAAACATTCGTGAAAAATATTTCATCTGAGAGGATTCAAATTCTCAGAGAATTTCAATCTGATAATGATACACATTATTCCGAACTTTTACTCAAATCGGATCAGCCGTTTCGATGTAAAAAAATATATAATGTTATTTGTGTCAATTAACCAAAGCTATTAAGATACCTATTAAATCAAAGCAACAAGTGTCACCACTTGATTGTAAACGATTAAAACAAAGCCTTCTTTATTATTATATAAATTATTAATGTAAAATAAGATGGCAGTGATGTAATGGTTTGGATCTCAAGGTGTATATATATATATAATAACCAATCCAAAGATAAGTTGATATGTTCCAGCTCATCCATCAACGCGGAAACACATAACGCGTTTGCCTAGTTATAAAATCATTTTAACTCTCATATATTATGCTCCTCATCATAATGTATTCTGAGGTGCGCAACGCGAGGGACGTGGGATAGGTGCAATGTTTTCAGGAATTTTAATGTGGTCTATCTTCTTCTGAAATTGTGTCAGTCATCATTTTCGAGCAAGTCTGAGATTTTTGTCATTATCTCATATAATGCTCCCGTTTGTTGGCCTTTTAAATTCTGAGATGACTCTGCACCCGGTTTCAAACGTGGACCAAATCTAAATGCATTCGGCATTAATTGACATCGTAGAATATCCCCTGCACGTGGGTGATCGCTGTCAAGAAAATTTCGACGGTTCGAAATTTGTCATATTCGTCTTTTGTTTCCAAATAACGAATTGTTTTGGTAATTTATCATGAATAGGAAATGAGTGATAACGCACTAGTCTACTATTCTTTTCTGTATAGTTATTGCACCCGAATACACAACAACGAGGCATTGCAGTTAGCATAAAGCTACTACAATACGTCTCACGTATACCGTGACTAACGGAAAACCGAATGAATGGATCATTGTGTGGGGAGGAGAGCGACTTGACCACCGTACGTCACAGTCCCCATCTACAGGAATTAGCAAATACTACCATTGCATTTTTCTCCCGGACGCGTCAACTTATAGATAAAATAAAAAATACTGTATATCTTGAAATTATGAATAGGATGCAAATCTGCAATCTGTGAATTACAAGTTGACTTTCCCTTCAAGTTATGTCTAACTAGGATAACACGTTATGTTCTCATCCGCGTTGATGGATATGCTAGAACATATCAACATATCTTTGGATTGGTTATATATATCCACCTTCAGATCCTACAGCAATTACGTCACTGCCCTCCTATTTCCCAATTATTTTCTATAATAATGAAGGAGACCTCGTTTCAATCGTACCCAAATATTTGATGACACTTGTTGCTTGAATTCAATTGGAATCGTGATAGCTTTGGGTGCATGATTTGAAAATATTACATCATATATTCTCTCATATCGAAACGGCTGATCTAATTTGAGTGAAAGCTTGGATTATTGTATATGATTATTTCATTATATCATTGAATTTCCCTAAGAATTTGGATTTTTTTCGAAGGAATGATTTCTGACGAATTTTTTTCCACTGTGTTATTCTCACGGGATTTTTGAAAACTTTGAAATGAGTTTTTTCAAAAGTATTTTGTATTATTGCGCCTCAAAACTATTCAACACCGGATTAGATGAGAGCACTTGAGTATGCCTCAAGTTCCAACTGATTTTACATTCTCGTTTGACCTGTGGAGCGCGAAAAAAATCACTTTTTTTCGAGTTTGGTGGAATTGAGTCTTCGCTTCGCTCATCCAATTATTTTCATAGGTGAATATATGAAATTATTGTGAACAAAATTGAAGCTTGTATCAATTGGTGACAACAGGCGATTTGAAATTCACGAAAGAAGTTGAGAGAAACGAATGGAAGTGATTGTAAAGAGTTGATGGAAAGCAATGAAATGAAATGAGCGCCATTTTGTGCAAGACGTGAAAGAACTGCTGTGGAACGTGATATGTATTATGTTATTGGCTGAATTAGTTACGGGCTGCTCGGTGCTAGCGGCTGCGGCAAAACCACGTTACTGAGCTGCATTGCCGGGCGCCTCAGGCTGGACTCAGGGGTCCTGAGGGTGCTGGGGGGAGTGCCGGGAGCAAAGGGGAGCGGCGTGCCGGGACCTCGTATCGGGTACATGCCACAGGTGAGCATGATTGACAAAACTCCTTGAGAAAATACCAATCCTGCCTGTTTTCTCCTCAAGTCCCAGTATCTTATGAAACCATGCAGTTATACTGAACGCAATGAATGAGCGCAAGTTCCATTCCGAATCATCTCAATTGGATCAAAGAAACGATTATTTTGAATTTCAAATTGTATGTATTGTACCTGATTGTACTTCTTACGCACAATCGTCAACCATCATGTCCCACTTTAATCTGCCTGCGACCGTTCGATCAATTCGTAATTAATTATCCATTGTTGATCGTCCGCCCTCGTGATTTTTTTTTCTAAATGATTTCTGCTTTCCATCTCTTCGTTTCACGATAATCCATATCTGTGGAATCCACCTGCCGGGATTTGCTTCCCCTCTGTGTGCTAGGTTCACCCTGATTGTGCAATTGTTATCGCAGGAAATAGCACTGGTGAATGAAATGAACGTGGGGAACGTGATTTACTACTACGGTCGGCTGTTTGGAATGTCATCGTCACAGATAGCAGAGCGTCACGCATTCCTGTCGAGACTCCTGGAACTTCCAGACAGGAAGATGTTGGTGAAAAATCTCAGGTGATAATAATACATCCGTGACAGCGTACTGTGAGCTGTGACAGTTGGTGACATTGTCATATACTCTGCTCTCATGGGTAGACAGTATCCTCGGAGGCCATACAGTTGATTTGGAATTGTGAAAAAGTATTTGCAGAATCGATATCATTTCAAAAGTTCAAGGAGTTCTCCCCTTCAATTGGGAACCCAGACATCGCATTTTCTCTGGTGTTTGGGAAAGGTGGGTTCTGTTCTCTTGCAACATCATTATTCCTCGAAGTGTGACCAATATATGAATGAATAGGCCTAATTTGCATGAATTCATTTTTATTCATTTTTGGAACGAAAGAACATAGAACATAGATATGAATCAGTCACGTGACATCCACAAAGCCCTGAGGCCTAAAGGGCTCAACTGCGGATCATACATTGAAAAATAATAGGAAAGATTATTTATTGTGTATTGCGATCAATGACACAAAAGTATACATAACAAGGTCGAATGAAATACAAACTAAATTATTCCTTAAGGTACGTTCATACTACTACGGCAACTTGCCGCATGTACGGTTTTTCCGTTGCGGTAAACACAAGCTTTTTTCTTTCGTTCAGAGTACTACGGTAAACGTCAGACGGCAAGTGAGCACGGTCTGCTATCTGTCAAAATGGACTACAACTGTGAAAAGTTACTTCTTCCACTTCTTTTGAAAAAGAAAGCACTATTATTAGCTGCAGCTGCACATTTACAGAGTAGGAAAAGAAGAAAAAGAAGACCTAGAAGATGGGATACTCGTCCAATCTTTCGAAACCGAGAAAGATTTGGTAATTATTACAATCTCATACCACAAATGAGGTTAGAGGACGAGAACAATCAAAAGAGTTGACGCGCCAAAAGAGTCGACCGCTAAACAGTTGGTTCTACACCCATTGTGCGTAGGAAAAGCGGTCAGAGCATACACAGGGCCGTGATTGGGCCGACTACGTCACAAACCGCATCACGGCGAGCTGGCAGTACGGCAGAAAGTTAAAGTTAATTCAACTCGGACGGCTGTGCCGTATCGCCTGGTACGGCAAGTTTCTGATTGGTTCACGTGACCAGCCGTGACGGCAAACACGTTTTGCCGCAGTAGTATTCAGTAGTTATTTTCCTGGAAATGATTCCGTGCGTGGACAACACATCAGAGTTTCGAAAATACATGAAACCAATAGAATATCATAAATCCTGGTAATTTGCAATTTTTGAGAAAAATGGTAAAAACTATTGAATATTTTTCATTCGTTTCGAATCTGCTCAGTCCAAAGTGATCACAAAGGTCTAAAACACATGTAACAACAATTGATATGTTCTTTGAACGAACTATTCCTGAGAAAAAGGAACATGAACATAACTGACTTGACACAGGTAGCATAGCTAGGTCAAGGTTATCCATCCATTTATCTATATTGAGTTCAACCATGGACGAGGAATTCAAGCGCAGGACAGATCAGTCTTATCGCTAAGCAAGAATAAATCCCTTCGCTCTCCTTCATCCCCCTCACCATCTAACTTGTGACTTTATACCGACATCTACAAATATTAGCACCCACGCACTGAGACGAGTGGCCTAGTGGTAACACACTGAACCGTTATTCAGGAGACCGGGGTTCGATTCTAGTCAAAGTCGACCATCCTGACTGTTTTTTTTCGTGATCACCCCTTTTTGTTCAGGTCAATACTGATCTTTAACAACAGGTGACGACCGTCTCCTTCCAACTATCCAAAACCCAAGGTCGCAAAGGTCAACCATCCTTACCTAATGAGATGGCCTTATATCTCACCATCTCACCATCTCATATATCATTCACCGACGCCAATAGATCTCAGTCATCAGTACAGTGCGTCGTTATGAGCCCAATATGAAGAAAGCAAGGAAGAAAAATGTGGAACAGTTTCACCTCAACATTGCTTGACATGTCTTCGTATTTGGCCCACATATGTCATAAATGGTTTAACGTTGCACTGTTATGTGAATTATTAACCAGAGATCATATTGAGAGACAGTTCTTTTTCCAAATAGATTTATTCCTAGCCAAGGTTCTTCGATTCTTATTTTCATAAAGAGCTTCCTCTTCAATCATCATTTAGCATTGCTTATATCAGAGTCGATAAAGCAGTTCTACCTTCTTCAGTCATGATACTTTATCGACTCTGCTAATGATAGTTGCTTCAGGTGAATGGACCAGTCGTTAGAGCACTGTACCGTCATTCAAGAGACCAGGGTTCGATTCCCGCCTTGGCCAATCAACCGGACAGTAATGTTTTCAGGTCTTCGTTAAAGTGAACACTCATAAAGAGACACAAGAATAGGTTCATCTAACCGGCAGTTATTCTCTAACTGAATGAAACATGACAAAATAACCTCTCGTCATCTCGTTTGTCACACACCAAAGCAATAGATCAGAATTATCAATAAAGTGCGTCGTTAAATAAATTTCAATTGAATGAATAGAAATGCTCTAACGATAAAGGATGTGATTTGCTAATTAAGATTGGAGACACTTTGAAACATCTTCCTTGTTCATATTGTTCATGTTCATATTCATATGTCCATATGTCATGATACATATGTTTATTATAGACTTTGAGCCAACATATACCCCCCCTCCCCCTCCTCCTTCACCCGTCAAGGGTGGCAGACGGTTTGAGAATGGTGTATAAATGCAATGTTGTACGCTCTTGCCATTTCTGCGTGTTGTATATACTCGACAGCCAAATCATTTTGCTACCAGAGGCGTCCAAACTTTGGTGAAAGAAATTGATTTTATGAAACGGAACCTGGTTTTGGGAACAAGGAAAGAGGTTATTCTAGGCATAAGTCCATCTGAATTCATAGTGATTTCGATTATGAACATGATCAGAGATACAAAATGGGAAATTGGTAACCATTTTGAAAATACGTCTCAAACCATGAATTTAACTATGATTCGTGTTTGACTCAATCGTTCCTATCCTCTTATTGGGGCGGAACAATAATAATATTGAATATTGAGATATTGAATGTTCACAGAGAACAATAACCATTTCGTTCAGTATTTGCTATGACTATCGATAACGTAACGGGATAAGCAACATGGCATGAGTCCTATCCTTTTAACATTAGGCCGTTTTCACCATGATGGAATCAGCGCGCTTTCGTGTACATTTGTGAGATTCGCAATTTCAAATCAAATCGTACGTATTAGACTCGTATTTCAATATATAGTACATAGTTATACAATTGTATTGATTTCAATCTTTCTCGTAGATGATGAGTAATTATCCAGCTATCAAATGGTAAATATAGCAGTAGGGCTCTTGACTAGGGGACTAAATGCTTTTACAGACGTATTTTAAATTTAGATTGGCTAATTCAAATGAGATTTATCCCAATATTGTTTAATGCAGTTGAAAAGAGCTGGATTCACAGATTGCATTACATCTATTACTTGTATAGATCAACACACAATAATACCAGCAAATCATTATAACATTTGCGAGGCGGCATCCCTTTGATACACGCATGGTGCGAAAGGAAACCGCCATTGTTGCTTATCCCGGTACGTTATTGATAGTCATAGGTATTTGTAATTGATTTCAGCGGAGGAGAACAACGGCGAGTCTCGTTCGCTGCGTCCTTGGTTCACAACCCGGAGCTGTTGATCCTGGACGAGCCGACTGTTGGGCTTGATCCAGTATTAAGACACAGGTGAGAATAATCAATAGTATAATATGTCGATTGTTTGAAGATTGCCTTCCAATGCCAGACCAGTAGTGAAAAGAACAGTATATGTATGACTTATTAAAGACGTGATTTCAGACGGATGTCCTGCGTGGCATCCGACGTCAAAAGGTAACGTTATAAAGCTTGAAAATATTCAAACCGGGCCACCAAATTCATAACAAACACAAGAGATTGTTCATAAGAGGAATGATTGAAATAGTGTGAGTTATTGTAAGTGAAGAATTTTCTTGAAGAAACAGATTAGATTTTTCTGAAAAGAATATTACTTGTGACTGAATGTAGTTGACATTGATCCGGGTGACAGAATGATGATGAATAATAGCACAGCATCAGCTGGACTGGATAGTAGCTGCCCTACATTGCAACAAGATGTGAGAATGACCACCATGCTCCATCTCGCCAATTCAAGTAGTTGATGATAAAAAATAATAATCGGTTTTCAAAACCGAATCGGAAACAATTGTCAGTCTTGTTTGGAACATTTAATGAATTCCAACAGAAATGTAGTGAAAATATCAAGAAACTATATTGAAACAAATCACAATAATAACCGCAAGATGGAGAATAATTCTGAATGCTCTTTTTTCAGTATTTGGAATTATTTGGTCCAGATATCACGTGACTTGAGTATGACTATCATCATCACAACACATTACATTGGGGAAGCCACGCAGGCGCACAAGGTACGTCACTATCACACCTCGCGTGGTGCTATCACGACACTACCTAGCTATAGCGTGACGTCACAACCAGTCGAAGCCAATATATATAGGAACAATCTGAGGGTGAAAATACATTGGGTCTCATAATTCTGCCTTTCAAATTACCTCGCTGTCGACGTACTTTTGAACTCGAAAACTATCTCTGCCTATGGGGCCTTCACATATTTTCTAGAATAGTTGGAATTGGATTCAAACCCTAGTCACTTCGCACCGAACGTATTGAAGGAAACACCGATCATGAAGAAACTAGACAACTATATTCTACTTTATTCTAATCAACTCCGTGTCACTCGTGGAATTATATTGAAGTAGTTTCACTGTTGATTATAATTAGTTTGGTGGATGTATACCTCGCTATCATATTCAGTACTGCTGTGCTCACTATTGGAGTCAATACTTTCTGGTCGCCTGTATCAACATGTGACTAGAGTTGTCAGAGACGAGAGAAACTGTTCTCCGGCCTGGAGCTGTGGGAAGATTGTTCACATACAGAAGGTACAAACGTGCCCCGAGGACTGCGCCCTGGAGAACACCGATGTTGATGATTCTGCTCGCAGGACTGATGGGTCCGAGATGACAGTCTGGAGTCAATGACACGTATCGGATTGAGTTGATCTAATCCAGATCCACTCCTCTGATTCCTCTGTTTGTAATCTGTATGCGACGATTGTGCTGAAGGTGGATCACTGCCTCACAGTAATGGTTGTTGAGAAGGTCTGCGCATAGCTTCCGGTCGGTGAGAATCTCGCCATCTGACAGAAGGATGAATATTTGTTCCTCTGCTAATTTTGATCAAAATTATTTGAACTTTATCCACCAGACATAACTGAGAGATCCAACAGTTAACCCTAGTTCTGCTTAGCTCTGGAGAGAATCTGATCTGCGGGAATTAGCATGCGTTAATTACATCTCCATATCGCTTCAATCCAAGAATCTATACTTGATAATCTGTGATACTTGATTTTCCACCAGAACTCAGAGATACACAGAATGATTCAAGAGATTTCCCGTGGTTTCCATATGTAATCCAATCGTCTTGTCTTTCCACATACCTTCTTACCTCAGTACCGTGCCATGTGTTGTTTCTTTGCGCAGATACCATCCAGAACTAACAACCTGATGGTCATCCCATCAATCTGTAGCGATCAGTTCACTAGCCAAGTAGTTGAACATCTCAATCAAACTCGATAGTAACAGAAGATCTCTTCTGTACTTCGATTTTAATACAGGTTTGAGAATTGGTGAGGGTTGAAGGCGACGTCGCTGAATCGCTTATGGGTATTCATCAGTCAATCCATAGTCTTATTTCGGATTTTATATCACTTGGCTTCATTTGAAAGGAAATGCAACAGTGTATATGAGTTCGTTGGAGTCTATAGAGATGTTCGACGTTTCGCATGTTTATATATTATATTTATCTGCTCGCCGGACAAAAGGTGAGCAGAAGATAGACTTCCAACAATTGCTACAGATTGGTGAGGCAGACTTGATCGTCTATCTCACTCACACTCAGAGAAAGTAACACAGAAAGTCTGAGAAAGTAGATTCGCACAAATGTCTTGATTTTGTCGATACGACGAGTCATTCGATAATTCATTGAATCAAACGGAATTGCAATCAAAATCGAAGAGGCTTATAAATTGTTATGCTATCGATGTCATTCTGGGAAAAAAAGATGAACACAATATTTTGTTGATTGTTGAGCTTCTTTCTCATGCAGATTGGTTTGATGCGAGGAGGCACCCTATTGGCGGATATGGCACCAGCCGTGCTATTAGCCAATCACAGGTGTACAATCCTGGAGGAAGTATTCATGAAATTGAGCCAGATTCAAGAAGACGCCATTGTTGGACCAAATCAGACGCAAGATGACGCGATTGCTATTCTAAATCAGATGGAAGATGACGCCATTACAGATTCACCAATCACCGACGATCAGGTAATTGATACAAGATACCTTTATGATCGGATGAACTAACAAACCTTTAAACAAAATGGTACGTCTGAACTAGGTCCACATAATCAAACGATCTATACTTCTACATCTGAACCAACATATAATTCAATCAATTCGTTTTTTTCACACAAATAACTCAGTGATCCAAAATCTCAAGCATTTTCACCTCTGAAAATAGAGAACAAAGAATGTGATAAAAGTAGAATCATGTCATTGGTGATCGAAGTCATTGATTACAAATCATATCATATTTGCCTTCAACCTCATACATCAGCTGAACGTTGGGAATGAAAAGTCGAGAAAAAAAGTCCACAAAACAGTATAGACTCGGGTTGTGCTCGGATTCAGATGGTTTAACTTTCACCCACAATCCCAAAATTGAAAGAAACTTGATTTACATAATATTATTTCTATTTGAATGATGAAGGAAGATGAGATCGTCAGTTTTGATGGACAATGTCTACACTATCATCCAGACGGCGAGATCTTATCAGGGTCTTTAGATCGGATGACATCCAGACGACATAAATACACGACGTCGTTCACGACAAGGATGCAAGCCTTGATTTACAAAGACAGCCTGGCGATATTGAGAAGCCCTTGGTGAGTTGATTAACATGCATCCGTTGGTAACCGGATGGACCGTGGTTGTCTTCGTCAGGGGTTCACAGGGTTGTCAAGCGAGTTCAGAGGGCAAGAATTGGAATTAGGGGCAATTATCCAAATTCTCCTGGCCTATATTGGTTGACATGTAATCCTTGACATCCCTCTAAGCTCAGTCCATAATGATCTATTTCTTCTTCAAGGGGACGGTGAGGTGAAAATGAAAAGTCTCTCAAATGGAGAAATAGAGGGAAAATCCACTTTGAAGCACATATTTTGTAATACAAGAATTGATTCTCTAAAATTAGAAAAAAAAACGGTGGGACCAACTTTGTCGTCCTCCCAACTAAAATGTTACATTTCATATGAATCACCACTACTTTCTCAGTTTACATTTTTGTGGTTTGATTTTTTTTCTAATTGTTCACAATACTTCAAGGTTCAAATCTATGCATAGCGATTTCCAAAATCATCTTCATTCAAAACTCAAGACAAAAAATAATTTGAGTTATATTATCTCAGAAGTGCACATGCTCAGCTTGTATTTATTTGCAAGTGTGAATATATGAAAATGAAAAAATCCATTTTTTTGTCTGTTACCGATTGTGTCGTGAACATCTCTTGGAAATTTCATCAAAATCTATTAATTTTTGTAGAAGGAGTAGGATTTTTGCTTCACAAATTATCGTGAATAATTATTGTTCAGAGTTATTATTCGTTTAAGTTATATAATACCGCATATTTTAGGGTAGCGTTTCCACACATTGGTGTACTAAATGATTGATTAATAGTTACCCTCATATCACATATTAATGATGATGACATATTGAATAAAAAACGAATAATCGAGACTACATAAATGAATAATGGAGAGAAAACTCTAAGAATTCAGTTTCCATGGTGATTTTACCTCACTGTCCCCTTTCATCACCCTGTTTTCTTCAAGAAAACAGAAGATTCATTCATGTTGCTGATGATAATGATAATAATGTTGCTGATGATAATGATAATAATGTTGCTGATGATAATGATAATAATGTTGCTGATGATAATGATAATAATGTTGCTGATGATAATGATAATAATGTTGCTGATGATAATGATAATAATGTTGCTGATGATAATGATAATAATGTTGCTGATGATAATGATAATAATGTTGCTGATGATAATGATAATAATGTTGCTGATGATAATGATAATAATGTTGCTGATGATAATGATAATAATGTTGCTGATGATAATGATAATAATGTTGCTGATGATAATGATAATAATGTTGCTGATGATAATGATAATAATGTTGCTGATGATAATGATGATAATGTTGCTGATGATAATGATAATAATGTTGCTGATGATAATGATAATAATGTTGCTGATGATAATGATAATAATGTTGCTGATGATAATGATAATAATGTTGCTGATGATAATGATAATGATGTTGCTGATGATAATGATAAGAATGTTGCTGATGATAATGATAATAATGTTGCTGATGATGATGATAATAATGTTGCTGATGATAATGATAATAATGTTGCTGATGATAATGATAATAATGTTGCTGATGATAATGATAATGATGTTGCTGATGATAATGATAATAATGTTGCTGATGATAATGATAATAATGTTGCTGATGATAATCAGGTTGCATATTTGAGGGTTGCCTGAATCCCTCCCCCTTGGAAAGTCGTCACTCGTTCAAGTCGTCACTCAGAAAGTCGGCTCTTATACATAATTAAATGTATTAATTGCATCTCAACCCATCGGAATGTCTGTTCCATGGAAACTCGTCCCCCGCTATTTGAATATACAAAAACAAATACTGAAACTGGGTTCTGTGGAAAGTCTTCTCCACCCAAGGTCGTCACCAATGATATTAAATCTCTCGTTGCCGCAGGTTTTCCGACTGAAATCTAAATACACGTTATAGTCGCTTCACAAAATTATTGAAACACTCGCGCAACACTCGTAACACTCGGCGGCAACGAGAGATTTGATATTATTGGTGACGACCTTGGGTGGGAAAGACTTTCCACATAACCCAGTTTCAGTATTTGTTTTCGTATATTTAAATAGCGGGGGAAGAGTTACCATGGAACAGACATTCCGATGGGTAGAGATGAAATCAAAACATTCAATTATATATAAGAACCGACTTTCTGAGTGACGACTTGAACGAGTGACGACTTTCCAAGGGGTAGAGATTCAGGCATTCCATATTTTGCTATATGATATTTTTCAGGGGTCTTGTCTTGATGTTCCTATTCCCCGTAATTCACGTGTCGTTGTTCTTCCCATCAATCGGCAACGACCCACACGACTTGGCAATAGGTATCGTCAACGACGAGATAACGAACTGTCACAATATTATCGGCGAGATTCGGAAACACTCGGGTACACTCGGTGGAAAAGAAAACAACGTCTATGGAACGTGTCATTTCCATGGATTGAGCTGTTTATTCATCGACAAGTGGGATGAGTCAGTGGCGAAAAAAGTGAGTGGAGGTCGAAAAGAAAGTTCCATCATTCACTTTCTTGAATGATTCGAATAATTGACTTCGTCGTTCGATGAAATTGATATATTTTCTGATGATGATTCAGTGAAATTGTAGACGTACAACATTCGATTTTACAGAGGAAATATGAACATTTCATATAGGATATTTGGCAATCTAATCTCTGTTCAGCTTCAATATGACATTTCATTGAATTCATCATCTGAACTTGTTGAATTCGAGTGATGAATGTGCTCGTTCTCTAGAATCAACCTGTTCTATTCTAGTCTGGGACGCGAATATTAAGTCACCACGTACTCCAACTATGCACGTCATCAAAGAGCAGAATACGATCTCTTATTTCGAGTCACTCTTGAATTTCAGGTTTATTTCTCCGACACGGGGAGCGCTCTCGTAGCGGCGAAGAAACTTGTGACGACAGCCACGATCCACTTCCCCAGCAACTTCAGCAAATTGCTGGAAGAGCGCGTGACGGACGTTTCGACTGTCAGCAGTAGCTCGCTAGAGAGCAGCCAAGTCAGAGTCTGGTTGGATATGTCATGTAAGATCACTTTAATATGACATTACAATACATTATATATTATGTGCATGCATCATTCTGAGCAAACACATCCACGTTTACTCTGAATAAAGTTCAGACTATTGAGTTCAGCTCAAAGATTGGTAATACAGTAGAGGGCCTATATTGTATAGAATGTTGATATAGTATTATAGAGTGTTCACCGAGACACGTGGTCGAGTGGTAACACACTGAACCGTTATTCGGGAGACCGGGGTTGGATTCTCGCCATGGTCGACCATCCTGACAAAGGTTTTTCGAGGTTTCCCTCTGTCGTTAAGGTTGATACTGGGATAGTTCCCTAACAACAGGCCACGGCCAACTACTTCCCACCATTCAAAACACCTAATAAAATAACCTCTCATCTCACCATCCACCGACGCCAATAGATCGTAGCCATTTGTATAGTGCGTCGTTAAAACCCGATATATATATACTAGGAAAACGCTATATACGCGTTGTTAGACGAGCGGAAAGTAATAGTATGTCGACTTCATTGCCAAACTTTTGTCTAAATTCGCCAATTGGGTAACATTTTAGTTATAAATGGGTAAAAACGGCTTCGAGTGGTACCAATTTAATTTAGCACATTTCATGTTTTTTCTTCAAAATGGCTGACCTGATCAAGCAGAGAATTTCCAGAAATGTGTATCAAGATGTCATTCAACTTCACACAAAATTTCAATGTCTTTGAAAATAAGAATTGTTTTATTTTTTTTCCGTCGTGTTATTCTAGCGAGTATTTTTGAAATTTCTAAAATTCATAAAAATGAAAGTTATCACCCGATAATGCCACAAAACTATACAGATCTAAGATAGATGAGGAACCATGACGAAAAAAAGTTTGGAGTTGATAGCTGTAGCCGTTTGACCTGTGGAGAACAAAAAAAAAACATAAAAAAAAGAAAAAAAACAACATAAAAACAAACACCAATTTTTTTAAGTACGTCAAATTGAATCCTCGCTAAAGCTCGTTTGATAACACCACCCCGAATGGAAGTGAAGTGTATGATGCCGAGAAATGGGTCACTTCGCATTCCTGTCACAGAGCAACGTATCCCATATCATATTAGTATCGCATTTCCATTGACTCCGTGAGATCTACAAACCGTACTCAGTCATTCACCATTGAACACACTCAAAAAAAAGGTTACTGTATACGTTCGGTCAACGTAGCTATGTTCATCGCCAATTTGATATTACCTATATCGGTTATGTTATTGGTTATTGATCGATTGTTTAGACCGATAGTGAAAACCGATAGTGAAGCTAAACTTGTTTTTAAAGTTGGGTTAGGTTTAGGTGCTAGTTGCGGTACATTGACTCTGGAAGCGCGAGGAAAGTCGTAACTCGAAAGTCGATCATACGTAAATCTCGAAAACATCATATGTTATCCACAGGTTTCGCTACTGGAATTAAAATCTTGCAACAGAAATTTCGCGCGCCCTTACACCCTCGCAATTAGTTCTCTGCAATTGGTCAAATTTCAAACAACGAGAATAGATCGTGAAGAGAGTCTTTTCATAACGAGATATTGATATCCCCATTGCACTTTGAATTTTCTGCACGCACTACATATCTTCCGTTTTCATACGATGTGAATACGAAACCACACAGAAAGGGCTTAACATCGAATCAAAATAATGTCAATTATTTCTATCGAGGGCTCATCAATTCACAATTGAACACACTGTATTTTCACCAAGAAATTCGTCACAAAATATACACTAGTCGCGCACTTTATTTCGCTTTTCAGATCGCACTTGTCGCTGCGAATTCGAACTTTGGAAATGTCCAACTCACGGTTGTCTCCAGCATTTGTACCACGCGTCCTTTATGCGTAGAACCTACTAGAAAACTCTCCAAATCACTCGAATCTTCCAGACAAGCGATCACGCAGCAGAACTTTAGCTCTGTAACTCGCTACAAGATGGCGTTGAATACACCGACTAATCAAGCAGAATTGACATATTTGCGTAATTCCACCGTTCCCGACAAGATGGCGTTGTACTACTGTTGGAGTCTTACACACGGGAGACATGGGGGCAAGACAAAATAGTTGAACTCTAGGTCACTGGGTGTCTCATTCAACGAAGGAGTCAAATGGCCAAAATAACAACTTCGATCCATGTAACCACTCCAGAGCAATTGTCGGCACAGCCAACTCCCATGCCAGGGCAATGCTAGGAAACTCTGGTCGCAGCCCACTTGTGACATGATTTTTCATTTGTTTTGAAATTGGTTCCTCCAGAGTTTATATTTCAAGGAACATGGTCAATTATTTGCACAAAGCCAGGTTGCGGACAGTAGGTCAGGTTTTTAAAGTGAGGTTGGTGTATAAACCTTGCGTATACCACCGGCAAGCGGGATGGAGCTTATATATCGGGAACTGGTGTGGGGTGCACTCAAGCAGTGAAAATTGCAACTGAACTGTTTACTCAAAGACTCCCGTGAGTGAGACTCCCACTGTTGACCTTTGAGATGTAGTGGAAGAGGAGTCGGTGTAGCCCTTGGGCTGGAAATTTAGGAGAACCCTGGTATAGAGTACAGAATTTTGACAGAATATTGAGTAAAGAGTATAGAGTGTCGGTATAGTATAGAGTAGAGAGTGTAGTGTGTTGAAGGAGCATAGAGTCAGTATGGAGTCTCAATAGATCATAGGGTCGGTATAAAGTGTTAATTATCTTGTCTCCACGTTTCCAGCTCCTATAATCAGCTACAGACTCCAGTCTCTCATTCACGAAACTTACAAATCTCTGTCCGAAGAGTTGGCTGTCGCCTGCAATCTCGATGGAAGAACGTTCCACAATCCAATGCAGGTAAAGTAGCCCTGTTCTATTGTTAATTCCTAGTCAACGAGTTATCTAACTGGTGTAGAAGTCGGTAGGGTAATGTTGCCGTGAATGGACCGGCACCTTCATGGACCACCGTCGTATTTGGCGTGTGTTTGTATGAGTCACGCATTATGTCAGAGATGATGGAAACTATCCAGTGAAATAGCTCCGATCTCAAATTTCGTGTCAATATCATGACATTCAGCGGTACTGGATCTATGAAACAGTGTAGACTGACACCGATGTTATTCTTTGATACCGCTCTTGAGAGCTATAGATTGATTTTGTGATTATTTTGAATCCCAGCTATTTTTCAATGTTTATTTTTTTAATGAATCAATGTATTCAGTCTCTCTGAATGGACCCACTAGGACACCTCGTGCGTGACTTGGTGACATAACCTCACAAATCAATCCGCAGCGTAGAATGTTCTGCTGCATGGTCTGCATGTGAATAGGAACCTGTTGATAACAATTCAATAGAATATGTCAACATGTGTTGATGTTTACATCATCTGGAATATCATTTACCCTTTTGTATTGTTGTAGGTTGAATGTTTTGTGGCACAAATTCACCATGAATGATGATGGTCCAATCGAGGTGCCCACTGGTCCATTTGAGGTAACCGGTTACCTTGAATGGACCATTTTCAGACCTTTTTCAAAATTTGTATACATTTCAAAAATTGTCGAGGAAAATAATCTTAAAAATTGGTGACAGCTTTTTTTCATAGACTTCTATAGACTTAGCTTTCTCAGCTTTATCATATATGTGTTCTCTTACCAGCACAGTAGCTGAGTGGTTAGCGCACTTGCTTCGTGTGACCCGGGAGGTGAAGGGACATATCGGACCCGGTTCGATCCCCGCCACCCTCCATCTTTACAGGGTTTTTTCGTGGTTTCCCTCTGTAGTCTAGGCTGATGCCAGGATGGTTTCCACAATATAGGCCACGACCGCTTCCTTCCCACCATCCTTCCCATAGCCATAATACCTTCATCTCATCATCCCATCATCTCATTAATCATTCATCCGACGCCAATAGATCTCAGTCATCATTACAGTGCGTCGTTAAAACCCAATATATATATTTGTTCTCTTCTTGTTTCCTTCTCTAGATCTCCCTCCCCCTCACCAAAAAAAAAGTTGGAATCGATCAATTCACGGCAACCTCAGCCTATTACTGGTTTTGACATTCACCGCCGCACGAACACCATAAATACACCATATATATACTATCTTCAGTCTCTGATTGTACTCTCTCTTTTTCTTCGTATTCTTTGGTCTATGGCCATATGCTTGGAGAGCATTCTATGAGAGTTGCCCTAACGTATATACTGTCCCATTTCCAGTGACAATCTCAACAACAAACTGATTGGAAATAATGTGATTTGTTTTCTACAAGAAGGTTGGAACCAGATGTATAGGATATTATTCCATCATTGAGTACCAATGTCCCTCATTGCCAGGATAAATCTCGATTCGGAAGAGTTGGCTTCGATCAATGTAATTATTGACCAACTACAAAATGCATGCCATGCGTCATAATATTCAAATGGTAAAAAAGTCGGCGTTGGAAACCTTGTTTTTTTAGATATCACCAAAGATCTTTTCATCTAACCTCTTTGGTTATTTGGGCCTTTGGTATTTCGTCCAGTCACTCAGTGCCAACTGTTATGACGCCTGATTCGATTCTGGAATATATTATCTCCGTTCTCCGGATGATATATCATTGTCTCGAAAAGACTCGTATTGAATTGCCCAACTGAAGCTTGATAGACAGATTAATCGGTACCATTTCACATTCTTGGAACTTTCATTTCAATCACAATTCACAACCAATTTCAAGGAATGGAATGCCAGCCACTGATATTCTTAAACGTGGCATCATCGGGGGTTTGTATTTTTCTGAGAAATCCCTTCATACCGGTTTTGTTCGTTACACTCAAAGATCTTCTCTATAGTCTGTGGGAAGCAAATCAGAAATAAATACTCTTAAATGTTCGATTATAAGTCAATTTGCATTCATGTTCATCTGTACTTTTCTAGCATGTAATCTGTTGCTGTCACAGGTATATTATTGTGTCGTTCATTGACGTATGAACTAGTATGTGACATTATTGTGAAAGTGAGTGTAGGATTTCTATATCAATCATCCAGCGTGTTCAGTAGAATTACAATCAGCACGCGCTAATACTTGTACTCAGTCACTCTCGAGAATAGACCATTTTCGAAAAGAATGAGCCATCTAGCGGCGATCGTTTGAACAAGAACGGGATGTTATTACCTTCGGTTGAAAGTCCTATGCTGCCAATGCTATTTAGCACGGTTGATTAATATAATTGTGTGTTACGGTAAACATATCAACTCATAATATGATAGTAGTTCCAACATTCATATGTTTACTATATACTGAGAGATTTACACACTGACAGAGTGAGTAAAATGAGACGTAATGCAAGTTACATATCTTGTTGTTTTGTCTTTAAACCTGTGGATAAGCAGGCCAACATTTTCGACAGTACTAGAACACTCAGAATGCAATACCAGCGATCTCGGCCGCTAGATCTGGGACGCGCCTGCGCATTGAAATATGAAAATGGTCTAAATAAACAAAGCTTCCGTGGTGCACTTACTAGAATAACGGATTCTTCTTCACATCGATGTCCAGAAAGTTTCAAACGATTGGTCACTTGAGCTGACCCGAATGTTTCATGAGATGACCCCCCATCCTCCTAACATGTCTTGTCCCAAAGTGAAATGACAGTATTTACTTCCAATAATGCGTTCTTCAGATGATAAATATGATATATATGAATATTCAATGAACACATAGAATATATAGATGGGAATGATGATGCAGTTTTTGGGAGGAGAAAATTTTGGCACGATGCAGTCACGAATGAAAGGTTTCTATGTTTCAGTTTCTGGAGCCGGTATATGGTAATCGGGGTAATGGTAATTTCAGAGAATTCATGCTCCCCGGATTCATCTTGATGTAAGTGGCAGCAACCATGTGACTATCATTTGTGTATATCTGAAAATACATATACAAACATATATATATATATATATATATATATATATATATATATATATATATATATATATATATATATATATATATATATATATATATATATATATATATATATTTGAACCTTAGAACCGACACATGCAGTGGAGAGGTTAACGCGCTCGATTTATATGATTCGGGGGTAGAGGGCCATATTGGAGCTGGCTCGATACCCACCATCGTCCATCTGTACAGTGGTTGTTCATGGTTTCTCTCCGTAGTCTAGGCTGATGCTTGGATGGTACTCACTAAATAGGCCACGACAGACGACTGGTCGCTACCTTTCCACTATCCTTACTACTACCCAAGAAACCCTCTTCTCATCATCCCTTTTCTCATCATCATTTTCCATCATTTGTGTATGCGAAAAACAATGAAACAAAATGTCTCACACTCATTCGTTATTGAATACTTCACGACGAGATAGAAGAGTCTCGCAGAGTGATACCGCATCGAGACACGAACGCAGGACCCATGCATCTTCCCTCCACCCTTCCGGCCGTGTCCCGATGCGGTCAACTCCGGAAACAAGTCTATCCTAGTCGAGAGATGATCGACGAGAGCTCGTTGTGGCTTATACTGTGTAGTTCTTGAATGAAACTGCAGATGTGATTTTGTCATTCCTCTTATTCAGGAATTGGTGGAGTCTACTTTCTTTCTGGGGCGAAGAGATGTATTGATAATTTTCATTGATATATAATGACAATTGAATCATTATTGTATGTGTTTCTCTTTCGTAAGTATTATTCATCAAATTGATCGTTTTCCTGTATCGAGAATCTTCTTCAAGTCATCTTCCAGAAGAAACTAGGAACAGAAACCAAGACACAACATTTGTTTGGTTAATTATGTCATTCCTGTGATCAAACTGAGGAAAATCAACATTTTCTATCCAACCCTCCGCTCGAGACCGCATTCAATAGTTATTTGTTGCAAAAGAATATAATATATTGCGCCGAGAATCGAACCGTGGACCCAGTGCAGGTGAAGCAGCGTTATCAACAATAGAAACTAGAGAATAGAATAGAATCGAACAAAAGGACATAGATCATACATATAAATAGATGAGAGGTCACATATAAATATAACGTTATATCGTAGTATAATAGTATATAGTATAGTACGTTATATCGTGGGTAATGATGATGACAAGAGATAAGAAGGTAACAAAGCCGGTAATGATGCTCCGAGGGGTAGAGCTCAAGGTTCAGAATGAGTTCAAGTATCTGGGAAGCATTTTACGCAGAGATAGAAAAATTGCAACAGAAATAAACTGACGAGTGCAACAAGCAGGAAACTTTCACCAGACTGTGAGAAAACTTCTATGGGCGGAAGAATTACCTGAAAAATGTGAAAATCTTTTGAATATTATGTATTTTCTACCCATTTTAACTTATGCATCTGTGATATGGACAGTAATGGAAAGGGAAAGAAGTCAGCTTGCAACCTCGCAGATGAAACATTTAAGGAGTATTATGGGCGTAACAAAGATGGACAGAATGAGAAGTAGTGAGATTGGGGATTGTTTGAGCATCAGAAGTATTGGAAATAAGATAGATACAGAAAGCCTGCGATGGTATGGGCACATGCGCAGAATGAAACAAGAACGAATACCAAGGAAAGAATTTGAAAGAGTATTGGACGGAAGAAGAAAAGCTGGTAG
Source organism: Brachyptera risi (assembly GCA_964007535.1). Taxonomy (NCBI): domain Eukaryota; kingdom Metazoa; phylum Arthropoda; class Insecta; order Plecoptera; family Taeniopterygidae; genus Brachyptera; species Brachyptera risi. The sequence continues at coordinate 13,324,542 of OZ023336.1, read as the reverse complement.
ACCACGAGGAAGATAGAGAGGTCAGATAAGTGAGAGTGTAAGGAGAAGAGGAGGTATATGGAGAGATGTTAGAGAGGAAAGATTGTGGGAAGAACGGAAAGCATGGCGAATATTATTAGAAATGGGAGAATAAAGTGAAAAAGAGGATGGGAAGGAAGAGGATGCGGATGAAGATGTGACGGAATTGGCCAGCCGGCATAATTTAGGAGGCCCTAGATAATGGTGTTTTGACATCCCCCGACCTGACTTGTTGCAACCGGGAGAAAGATTTTTATCCATTATCGTAGTTTGTGTCAGTGGATGAACCATGACTTCTCAAATCTTCGCCTTCTCATGGTTCATTTTGCTTCCCATTTGAGAACCAACTTGCAGGAAACTTCCTGTTCTCCGCTGATTGGTGCGAGGTGAATAGCATGTAACCTTAATCTATTTTCAGGACAGTTTTCGGGCTGTCAATTCTTGAGACTGCAACCGTGTTGATAACTGAACGGACTAATGGCGTATGGATAAGAAATATTGTATCAGGTAGGCCCACCAATCGACGCATCTTATTAATGTCATTTCCTTACCAGGCAAACGCAACATATGCGTTGTAAGATGAGCGAGATATCCAAATAAGATATGATGAGAGTCATAAGTATAGTCCTACATTTGCTACTTTATCGACTCTGAGATTCTACACACTTTGTCCCACATTTGCTACCTTATCGACTCTGGTATAGGCTTCTGTCAAGTGACGTCACACATTGTTGCAAGAGACAGACAACAATGTGCACCAGTTGGAATTGACTTATCAGAATGTTTGGTAGTCCACCAGTTCGCTGTGTTGCTATGGTAACGATTGTTTGTCATTTGTTACTTGACAGAAGCCTATTCTACAAACCATGACGAATATAGAGAATGGTGCATTGTTGTGCAATTATCGAATCTATGAAGCAGTGAATCTTGGTAACCTAATTCTGCTATTACCCATTTCCATATATTTGATTAATGAAGACAGTTATTTGAATTATTCTCTTCAAAATGACTGGTTCGAATTGCTGACAAAATGGTGATCATTGGATGAGCATATTCAAAGTCTTCATTCCACTCTTATTGAGCTTTGTCTGAGATTTTTTTTGCAAGCACTCAACAGGTCACAGGGTTTGACTGATCGACATGAAACTTTTTTCGTACACGCAAGATCATGCAACTTGGAACTGTCAAGTTTTTGGGATGAATCGGTTGGGCCAATTTCGAAAAATATCATCTCAACATTTCTGAAAACCCATCAGAATAGGCTGGGCAAGAAAATTTGAGAAATAAAAGTTCTCCAAAAAAAATGGAAAATTTCCTTGTGAACACAATGATGATACACATTTACACAATTTTGTATTCAATTTGGATCAGCCGTTCTGAGGAAGATAATTATTCAAATATTTTCTATTCGACAAATAGATATAAAATTGCCAAACCATCGCTGTGTTTCACTGCTTTCTGGATTCGATATTCACGGAAGTTTTCATGGGATTCAAGGTGTGTAGAGTTTTCAATTATACCAAAGTCGATTATTGGCAAAGATGAAACTCTACAACGATGAGATACCTTATTCAGATGTTTCGCTCATCTTACAACGCATATGTTGCATTTGCCTAATTAGATGAGTTTATCGATGACTCCATCCCACTCTTATAGAGCTTTGTCTGTGTTTCTTTTCTATATTGAAGCACTGCTTGGGTCACATGGTTTAATTGATCGACATGAAACTTTTTGTGAAGGCGAACTTTCACAACTTAGAACTGTATCGTTTTGGAATGAATCGGTCCGACAAATTTCGAGAAATATCATGTCGAAATTTTCGAAAAACCCCATAAGATTAGGCCGGGCAAGAAAAATATAAAAATAAAATCTCTCCAAAAAAGTTGACTTTTTCTGTAAATGTGTATACATGGATGATATACATTATCATCATTTTGTATGCAATTCGAGCAGAAGACGTTTTGAAGAAAAAATAATGAATAGACTGATTTCATTTTTCAAATATATTATGGAAATAAAAGCAGAATTGGGTTGCCGAGGTTCACTGCTTTCTAGATCCGATATTTGCCAAACAATGAAGTATTTTTCATATGCGTCAAGGTGTGTAGAATATCAGAGTCGATGGAGTAGCAAAAGTTGAACTACTTTGACGACTTTTATAATTCATTCAGATATCTCGCTCATCCCACCACGCATATGTTGCGTTTGACTAGTGTGTATGATTCATCTGTACACACTCAGAGGAAATCTTATTTTTTTCGGAGAGATTTCATTTTTTTAATTTTTTCTGCCCAGCCTCATTTTATGAGGTTTTTAGAAATTCTCACATGATATTTTTCAAGATCGATTCAACCCATTAATTCCAAAAACTTTACGGTTCTGAGTTGTAAAAGTTTGCCCATACAAAAAAAAAAGTTACATGTAGATCAGTCAAACCATGCGACCTGTGCAGTGCTTACAGAAAAAGAAAACACAGAGACAAAGCTCTATGAGAGTGGGATGGAGTCTTCGCTACGCTCATCTAATTATGATAGTCAGATAAAACTCAGCATATGCGTTGCAAAGTGAGCGAGATTTCATGAGAAACGTGATGAGAAGTCATGCACACATTTTATCCAGAATCTGTGAATAGAATGAAAAATTTCATTTTTCGGGGAAAATACATATATATTTTTCCCGCTGTGTTATTTTAATGAGTATTTTTAAAATTTCTGAAATTCATGGATATAAAAGTTATCACCCGATAATGCCACAAAACTATACAAATCTAAGTTAGATGACGAACCATGAAGAAGAGAAGTTTCAAGTTAATAGCTGTAGCCGTTTGACCTGTGGAGAACCAACAAAAAGCATGAAAAAAACATGAAAACGAACACTTATTTTCTTCCAGTATGTCAAATTGAATCCTTGCTAAAGCTCGTCTTTGAATTGAAATCAAACCGAATAAACGGAATTGAAATTGAATTTTGTCGATTATTTTTTTGGTAATCTTCTCAAGATATGAATCATAAGAGGAAGTTTCTCCATGAAAACATGTCTAACCATGACGTCATTGGCCTGATGACGTCATTAGCCTGATGACGATTCTGTTCCAGGAGTCTCGGCGGCTGAGTCGGTATTGTCGCACGTCTTGTGTCAGATGACGGGCATAATCGTCCAACTGAGTGAAATCCTCTTCCTCGTCTTCCAAGTGTTCCACGTTCAATGTCTGGGGAATGTCATCGATGTGCTCGTCATAGTGTTTCTGCAGAGCATGACTGGAGCAGCATTCGGTAATTTCATTCAAATACACCTTTAAAAGAATCATCAATCTTTGATTTCAACATGTACCATTATATTACTAATGATGAATGGTAATCATCAATTTTATCTCATGAAAAGCATATATATTTTTTAGTTAATTAGTTTTCGAACATTGACAATTGGACTGGAATTTATTTCATTTCCTCCCCCCAACCTATTATACCATATTCAAAAATAGACTGAGCTGAGCCAATGACTTGTAAACCATCAGAAGCAATTTGCGAGTAAGGATTTGGCAAAGTCTTTGAAATAAATTAAGAATATTTCTTATTTTTTTAACGACAGATTTTATGTGCACGTTCCACTTTGAATGTTCATCAATGATGATTCCAAGATACTTTGGGTGAGAGCTAGTTCGAAGAGTAGTACAACTGCAATCACCGTTGATTTGGAAATGGTCTGAATGGAGCTGCAATTCGTATTTTGGACCCAGTTTAGTTTTCGAATTGACCGTGATAGGAATATAAGAAGTCTTGAATGTATTTGATGTTAACAGATTATCATTAAGCCAGTGATAGACATATTGTAGGGATTGGTTGGCAGTTTTAAAAACTCCTTCTCAATCACTCCAACAAATACTAGAGCTGTATCATTCATATATAGAAATATATCCGCATTCATGTCCAGGTTACAGAGGAGGTCGTTTATATATATTGAGAACAAGATCGGTTCCAAAACCATACCCTGGGGAACACCAATGATGATGGTTTTCTCTTCACGAAAGAGTTTCCCACTTTAACTTTTTGTTTTCTATTTGACAGATAACTTCTGAAAAATTCTGAAGCTACACCTCGAATGCCCACCATCTCCATCTTATTTAGTGATGTTTTGTGGTCTACAGTGTCAGAAGCCTCAGAAAAATACTGTCAAGGCTTTTTCATTATCATCCAGAGATCGATATAGCAAACTAGTCAGATTCCATATCGCAATATCAATACTACTCTTGGACCCGAAACCATATTGATGAAAGAGAGTGCGTTCTTTCAATCTCAAAAAGACAGTAATCTCACCTTGAAATAATTCTCAAACATTCTCGAGAAATGTGAAATCAGCGATATCGGCCCATTATTTTCTAATGACGTAATATCATTATTTTAATTATCGAAATTACAAGTTCTGTTCCAAACTCATCTGTAAAAAGTCCGGATTGAAAACACTCGTTGAATATGTATACAAAAGGACGAGTTATATACGACTTCGCACATTTGATTGCATAGGATTGTGAATCGTCAAATCCATAAGCTGGATTCATTTTCAAATTATCGGTAAGAAGCACTTCTGTTTCCGTCATTAGATTCGAGGACATATCAGATTATTATTCATATTGGAATTTTGATAGTTCAATTTTGATTGCAAGGAATCATCACCCGAAGGAAAGTTCACTCTATTGTTTTAAATACATTGGACAAGTCAATACCTACACATCGTGAAGTAAGTAACAAATTAGTCAGCAATTACTCAAGGATCGAAAATAAATACTCTTTCCTTTCTGTAGAAACGAGATTTCACTACAAGGCAAAGAATTCTCCGGATTTGTACGAACGATTTCATTAATGGTACTCCAATTTCTTTTTTCGAGTCGTTCTTTAAATTTACAATTCTGCTGGAAAAAATTGTTCTTAGTAGTAGTAGTGGGTCAATTCGAGAAATTTCTGTACAATCTATATTCATGTTTCAAGTATTCAATTTCGTTCGTATTTACTCTATTTTCATATTCCGATTCACATTCGGTTTTCTTTCTTATTCTCTTGAAACTAGGTGAGATATTAATTGAGAAGAACGATTTAGCGCATCCGGGTGGCCGTTGAAACGTTGAGTGTCGACTGCAGATTACGTAACAGTTCGTGATCATTGTACATTTGCAACCTACACCCCATTCAGAGTCAATTTTGATTCACGTCGAGTGAATGAGGTTTTCCACAGATTCAATGATACGCTTCTCACTCATGAACGATCAAAAGGACAATTTCCATTCATCCATCCCGACCATATTCATTCGATTCATCTTGGAGTGGAATATGAATTGGTTATATGGAATCTGCGTTTCCATGAGAAGAGGAATATAGATACGGATCTCCACCACCTCAATTTTCAGTTCCATGCGACTCTTTTGAAAACAATCATTATTATTCAATAGAGATTTTCCAATAGAACATATCTCCCGATATTCCCTACCTCATCACATGTTGACGACTATGTCTTTCTTCCAGGTCTCCTGATAGGAAGCGTCTCGAAAAATACGACGGACGGGATATACATGGCATTCGGCTTATATCAGATCAACTTCTACCTCATGGGCAGCTTATGGCCTCTAGAGGGCGCTCCCAAGTTACTCCAACACATCACCTATTTCAGCCCTTGTGCTTTAGCCAGCAATTCCCTGAGGAATATAATGACCAGGGGATGGGGACTCACGCACCATCAAGTTTATCCGGGATATATTATGAGTATTTGTTGGATTATTGGTCAGTTGGGAATATCCGGGTGGATACTTGGAAAAAAGACGTCGGGCTGATCTTATTGAATGGATATATATTACCATACCGAGATACGTTACTCCTGCAGCCGATAACGACATATGCTCGTTCCAATCTCGGCGGCTATATTGGACATTTACAAATAGCTTCTAAGCAAGGCATTCTATGTTATCACTAATATTTATTGTCGAAAATATCGGAAACTTTCTGGTTTACAAAGTGGTGTGGAGTTACTGCTGATACACAAGTATGTACGCGTAGTTAGCGTTGAGTAACGTATCTCGGTAATATCTATGGTGTCATCCACTTTGAATTGTTGTAACCGTTATTTTGGGAAGTGAAGCTCAGGTTTAGGGTTTGCCCTTGAAATAAGGTTCAGTAAAGGTATTGCCGCGTGTTGATTGTCATCCTGTTGTCCAGGTCTACGTTAGCTGGATGATTGCCAGAGAAATCCCACCCTCACGTTCACAATGTTGCTACATACACTTTCATCCCAATTTCATTCCTTATATCATTCTCCCGATTCTGTCTTAATCCCAATCCTGACTATGAGGTCAAATCGTTAGATAAACTTGTACAACTGCAAGTTGACCTTGCATTGTAATATTTGTATTCATATTTTCACTCATGGACTATGTACCAATTACCTCGGAAGAGGGTCAAGGGTTCAATAAACATACATAATTACATACATAGATACATTTCATTCATATTATACCTCACCTCTTCACCTACCGTACTTCAGTTATGGCTACAGCGTACAGCCTGAAGCAGAGGTAAAAGTATCTTTGCTACCTGGTCAAACCAGTCGAGCATGTTATATTGCATAGGATGTAGCAGATATCAAACGATAGACACAGACTTTTACTTATGCTTCAAACCCTATAAATGATAGGAAAGAGCAGGCCACGTTCTATATGTATAGATCTTGTATCGAAGTTATTTCGGCCAAGTCCGGTTTTAGAGAGGTTCAACTTTGTATTTGTGTTCGAGTTTTATAGTAGCTTCAAGGGGAAGCGTAGGTTAGTACGTCAGTAAAACAGTTTTTTGACAAATGTTGTTACAAATCAGATTAAATGTACCTAAATCTCATCCAATCTCAAGGAAACTTGATCTAAATCAAATCTCAGCCCAATGCACTCTTTTCAATAAAATTGAATGAGAAACAAAAAGTTGGCATAAGTGGAGTCGAACCCATCCCGCCCTGCATTATAGGCAGCCGTGCTAACAATGCAACCAAACTACCGATGCGAATTCAAGCTTTCAGAACGAAGTGTGTAAACAATCTTCGAAAAGAATTCTAGCAAATGAAGTTTTATTTTTTTTTTGTAAAATTAAGTGGGATGCTTTATTTTCTTCCAGTGCGTTCTAGCAGGTCTACAATACACAGTATCGATCAATGAATAATTTTTTAATAACAATAATAATATATGTATATATATAGGTTGTTTATTATTATCATCATTCATTTACATAAAACATTAGGTTCACATGCCCACAAAGCCTAGCACAGGGCTTATCTGTGGATTATACAGAGAATACTAAAACGAAGAAAGAAAACACTACATTTTTATATGAAAAATAACATTGCGCTTAATTAAATTAGAAAGATAGAATAATGGGAAAAAATAGGATAATGGTGGATACGAATTACACATTGAGTGACAAAAAAAATCAATTTGCATACAGAGTACCACTCAAGGAGTCTAAAAGCCAGCACTTAATTTCGTTTTTGACAGAAATTAAGTATTGAAGTTCCAATAGATGTTGAGGAACAGAATTAAAAATGAATGGAATGGCGTACATCGACCGTCTTTTACCATACTAATTATTATTGCGGGGAATTACATAGCTAATTAAGTTATTTGATCTGGTGTTTGAGGTGTTTGTATAGAGAATTTTGAAATCATCTGGAAAATAAAACTTTGTTATAAATTTAGACAAGAATAGACAGTGTACAGGCAGTAGCATAGAATATTGATAAAGAGATTCAATTTTATTATTCAATCTCAATTTCAAATCAAGTGGTGCAATAGAGATGATCATATTATTTTGAAGTGAAGCCATTTTATTCAAATAGTTGGATGAAGCATTGCCCTAAATGCTTTCATTTATTAATGAAACTGATAATGAATTCATTTAAATATATTAATATCCCCTTGGCTTCAGTTCTCACTCTAGGAATCGCATTCCCGTTACGATATTCACTATAATAGATATTTAAATTAATATTTGAAATCTTTAATGAATCTTGGAACACGCTAAGCTCACTCTTTGGCAGTCTTTTCTGATATCATTTCTGGCTCTATTTTTTAGGAGTACCAAGTTGGTACCAATATCACTGAAACTGAATCAAGTCGTACAGGAATGCACCCCGCGGAGCGAAGCGGAAAGAAATTTGAAGAGAATTCAAATTTTCAGAGAATTTTGATATGATAATTTTAAACCTTATTACGAACTTTCAGGCGAATCAGATCAGCCGTTTTGATGTAAAAAATATATAATCAAATTATTTTAAATCATTCGAAGCTATTAAGAAACCATTCCAAACTGAGCAACGGGTGTGGAAACGGTTAAAACAAATTGCGTTCTTTACTATCATGGAAATTGATTGGTAAATAAGATGGCAATGACATGATTGTTTGGATCTCAAGGTGTATATTGTAGTGAACCGAGATAGATAAACACTTGTAGGTTAGCTAGTAATTTAGGTCATAGATATAAAGGTTGTGAAGAGGATTGATGCATTGGTGTTTAATATAAGTATTAACTTCACATTTGTCATTATCACTACATTCTCTCTTATTTTTGTCCAGTCTTGAAATGCACCCCCTCTTCTCAACCCACCCTAACGGTACATTTACCGTTAGAAGCTAGGTTATTGCCCTCGCTTGACGCTGTTGGTCAACCGAGGTAGCTACCCTTTTTCAGTCAGTCGGAGACTGGACGTGAACAAGGAAGCTATTAAAGAAACGAATCTTATAACTTAACTCTTATTCTGAATACCAGGAGATTCCTGTCGTCACCGACAAGATCCTCACGCCTTCCTTTTCCCGCCCAACGCTATCAAACTTTCAATTTCCGAATTATTATAATATATAATAACCAATCCAAAGATATAAGTTAATGTGTTCTATAGCTCATCCATCAACGCGGAAACGAATGACGCATTTGCATCAGATATCTAGTGTCACTGTTACATACAACTGATCTTTCCACTTTTTCCATCATACAATTTGAGTGATTAGTATTTTGAGTGACGAATAATGTCTGCATCTTGTGACGTATCTGTTAATTTTGTGTTGAACGGTCCAAGTTTTTTTTCATTCAAATGATATATATATATATATATATATATATATATATATATATATATATATATATATATATATATATATATATATATGAATATATATTTATACATATATATATATATATATATATATATTTGAATTATTTTCAGTATATGATTAGTATGGTGCGAAATATTGGGTGAAGTTTGATAGCATCGTATATCGAGTGTTATTGTTACATATAACTTATCTTTCCTCACTTGTTATTATAGAATTTGAGTTGTTAGCAATATTGATGGCAAATGCTCATCTTTTGTTGTAAATTTTAGGTTGATTTTATATCTTGCATCATATCAATATTATTATATCATTATATTATTATATTAAATATATTAATATATTAATATATATTATTATATTGAAATAAAATAATATATTCATTATATCTTCAAGATGAGCGTAGCGAAGATTTCATTCGACATACCGAACCAAAAAAAGCTTCGTTTACGTGTGTTATTCTTTGTTGTGATATTGTACGCGGCATAAAGGTCGAGAAAAAATACCTATATCAACTTAAAACTTTTTCTACATATTTTTGTCATAGGCCTACCAGAATGAGGTAGGATTGTTTTCCAGAGAAATCGGTTGGGATGTTTTTCCGGAAAAAAATCGGAAAGTTTGATTGATCCTCATGATAACAACCCGGAGGAAAAATACTTGAAGAACAAGAATTCTCGAAAAGCTCTCAAATTTTCACCGAATATGGACAATACTATTATACACCTCTTCAGAGATTTTTGCAACAATCGGATGAGAAATAACAGAGAAAACGCAATAAAAGTGTACATTTTATGGAATATTTGGATCAATTGGTTTTGCTAAGTGTATATGCGACAGGTGACAGCACTATAAATATCAACAAGTTGTAGGTGAGGTTTTTGAACGTTTGGAGTAATCCAAGGTCCGTAAATGTGGATTGAGCAGACAGAATATTCTTCATTCTAGATTTCCGTACTTCTAAGCTCATCGCACAACGCTTATCCCACGTTTTCCCAGTTCTATATAATATATATATATATATATATATATATATATATATATATATATATATATATATATATATATATATATATATATACATATATATAAATATATAAATATATATATATATATATATATATATATATATATATATATATATATTTATATATATATATATATATATATATATATATATATATATATATATATATATATATATATATATATATATATGTATATATATATAGATATATATATATATATATATATATATATATATATATATATATATATATATATATATATATATATATATATATATATATATGTATATATATATATATATATATATATATATATATATATATATATATATATATATATATATATATATATATACACAAATATATATATATATATATATATATATATATATATATATATATATATATATATATATATATACAAATATATATATATATATATATATATATATATATATATATATATATATATATATATATATATATCAGGTTTTAACGACGCACCATACAGATGGCTACGATCTATTGGCGTCGGTGGATGATGAATTTGATGATGGGATGATGAGATGGAAGGTTATTTTATTAGGTGTTTTGGATGATGGGAAGGAGTTGGTCGTGGCCTGTTGATAAGGAACCATCCCAGTATCAACATGAACGACGGAGGGAAACCGCAAAAACCCTTGTCAGGATGGTCGACCATGGCGGGAATCGAACCCCGGTCTCCCAAATGACGGTTCAGTGTGTTAACACTCGGCCACTTGTCTTGGTAAATAGTTGTAATAAGTAAACAACTATTTCCCCAATGAGTTTTCTACGACCACAACTTCAATATCAGTTCGATAACCAAATCATTATAGTTGCCCTGCTATCTCTCTGGGGCCCTATTCTCGAGCTCGTACGTTTTCCCGTGCGAGTAACTCGCATGCGACTCACACGTATGGCTCGGAAACGCATACGTGTTTCGAGAAACCAATAACTCTATTCTCCACTTTTTCTACTCGATGTGCGTTTTCAGAAAGAGCTAAAACGTATGCGTCTTGCTGACGTCATGTAGACGTCACTATCCCCTCATTTTGGGCCAATCAAATCACAGACAAACAGCTGTGAGCTGTCGGTTCATAACAAAACATTTCTAGGTTATAAAATGTCAATAGTAATTGAAAACAACAAGGTAAGCAAAATAATAATTATTATGTTTATTGCAATTCTAATTAGCCCCAAGTAACAAGTTTAGGTCTAGGCCTACTCTATAATACTATATGAAAATTCAAAATAGAATGTGAATTTATTTTTTTGGCCCTAGCCCTGGGCCTATAAGCTTATAGGCTTCACATGCTCATAAGATATTACTAAAAACTAGACTTACTCTTATTTATAGACCTATCTCTTTTAATTTAGTTAATTTTAAATATGAAAGGAGAATCATAGTTTTATTTATTTTTAGGTTAGTGTCTAATTTAGGCCTAGTACAGTGGTAATCTATAAGTGAAGGTCAAAAGGAAGTGAAGATAGTGATATTAAAATATATATTTTTTCATGGAGCTTTTTTCACTTGGTATTGGGTTCGAGTGCCTGATTCCAATAGTCTACATATGAGGAACTTTATATAGTTCCAAAATAGCCTCAACCTCGACGAGCCTGTTTATATGAGAAGTTTGATTTACTACGCTTTTATAAACTTGTAACAATAATTTATGTGGTTAAAATTGAGACAGAATATTAATTTTTCAGGGATTAAATTCCTTTATTACAAGAGCATTATAGTATGAAGGATAATTGCAATCTGTGTGATGGGTGATTTCTAATTCACCATCCTAAATCATGTTTGCTTAGGAAGTACGATAAGAAAAGCAAACATGCATTTGACGATTCAAATAAAATACTTTTAGCAGTCACAGTACTACAATCCTCCATACTTCCACTCAATGATGTCTCATACAAACCAAAAAATACTCAAATTAGTATTTTATGATAGATAGTGTCGAAGAAAACCGAGATTTCTTGTTACAAGTTTTGTCTGTTTTAAACAATTGACATTGACATAAACCACTGTGATTATCACTCCAGAATAAACAACGTGTGAAGAACAATATGTCAAATCTAACTAAATTAGGACCAACTTGTTGAACTATGTTGTGAACTTGTTGAATCAGAGGAAAAAATGTAGGAACGTAAAATGTGTAGATTTTTCAACGCAAAGAATACAAGTACCTTGAGACAGTTCAATATCCCCTTGGAAAATTAGGCAGTCAATCTACTATTATGGGGGAAATACCCAATCGGTAATTTATGAATTCAGAGCACAATGCCAGGCCAATGGATAATACTTATCTTTACTGTACGCCGTATCGGCAATAAAATATTCTGACCCCAACTTGCAAAAAGTCCACAATTCAACAGAGTCTGTTACTCAGCGGGTGTATTTTTCTGTAACGACATCTTCACCTAACAGGTATCTAATTATATTCAATCAACCAACTCTTTGGACATTTTGTCTTAAGGCCCATTGAAGATGAATTAAACAAGACGTGATCCTGTGTTGCCAGTGTAGTTCTTAAGAGTGCATGGTAGTCGATTTGACGAGATATCAGTGATAGCTTCAGAACGGTATGAGATATCATAATTATAATACTGGAGAATCACAGATATGTTTGATACTTACCAGATGTTATTAGTGAACAATATTCAACTCATATTGCATTGACGATGGTATATGGTCACAAAAAAAATCTTCTCTTCAGCAACATTTGAACTTGTTACAAAATAATCATATGTACATGAATGAATATATCAAATCTGGAACTAGAAAATATACAGACTATAATATTCATTTTCTCTCACGGTCAAGTCTGCCTTGGAGAATTTGTGGATTCTATTTGACCGTTTAATGTATTGATTATTCACGTAAGAAATCATTGCAATGAAAATAATTAGGCTATATATATATATATATATATATATATATATATATATATATATATAGATAGATAGATAGATAGATTTATTCAAGATCGTTATATAGCTCATACCATCTTGTGGGATATTGAAAATATCCATGTTTGCTCCGTGGAATATTGATATCTCATACCGTTCGAGATTCATCCACAACAAACTGATATCTCGCTGAATCTCTTCCTTGGACTCCCGAGGCGCGTGTGAGGAGAGCTGGTCCAGAGTTTGTGTCAGTTTCAGATCTTCCCGTGGAGAATGTGGGTCGGAGAAAGCGCAGTAGTTGCGCGTAATGCGTGTTTGAGTTACAGAAGTGGACAGGATGTGTCGGTTGTTCTGAATCATCTGGATATGAATGTTCCTAGAGGAGCAATGTAAGTGTTTTATTTGAATCATTATCAATCTCGTACTCTAAGAGTTGAATCTGGGAAAGATATATAGATGAATCTTCTCCTCTTATGTTGAAAGAAATTATTCCACAATGTTTATACTTTCTAATGAATTTGTAACATACTCTGGAGGTATGAGAGGTGGAGAATTCAGAACTCATTATCATTTAATGGATTAATATCTTTCGAGATTCTTAACAGTAGGCCTATATTTTTGATTCAGCTGTTCTGGAGACTATTGTTTCTGTTTCCTGTCACTGAGATCACCTTTCTCTGTGGCTTTAAGATCTCTAGTGTTGAGAAACTGAGTTCATTATATTCCATCAACGACAATTGGAGGGAAAGTCTAACTGTTTTATATTCTCTATTAAGAACAGTCATGTTTCGTTATGAATTTTGGTAAAAGTTCCATAATTCTATCTCTTCTCCTTCAAGAGATAGGAATATTCCTTTATGTCAGTTATAGTGGATTCCAAGAATTGTTGACTAGCCATGGTCAGTCATTCATTCCACTCCCATCATAGCATTTGCAATTCTGCCATTCACGTGGTTCTGAGAACTTTAAATTCCTGAACAATATACATGCACTTTTAGATTGTTTCAAACTTCACAACCAAAGAGACGTATTGTCGACCTTGGCTTATGGTTTTTGAATTGCGTATTTGCAATTGCATGAATACAATAATTCGTGAAGCAGTGTTATGTTATTTAATCACTCTCAATCTTAAAATGTGTATTTCATATGTGCTCATATAGTTTATATTTAGAGCTATATTGATTTTAATTTACCGGAATTTTGTCAACCAAACTTGGGCTATAACGTTAATACTTATTGAACTTAAATGTAAATTGGATATGACTGATCGATCAATCCAACCGTATCGATTCGAACCCGAGTATTCAGATAGTGGAATCGATGTACCGGTAGTGCAAGCTATAGAAGAGCACAGGTTGACGGCAAGATGTCTAGGAAGACGTGAGCATCGTTTATGGTGTATGTGTGATAAGTGCAAAGTTATGCCAACCGTCCACGAAAGCTTGTGTTGTAGGGAATGTGAACGTATACTAATTTAAAGGTTAGATGGCATTTTTTGATTCGATAATTTTATCTAAATATGTACGGTACTCAATACGTTACGCCACCAAATGATTGACAACAAAGCACAAGTAGGAGAAAGAGAATATAGCTCTTATCGACGATGAACCCCCAAACAAAGTGTGGCGATTTTGTTACAAACAATTCGTTATTTGGATTAATTAAATCACGTCACTTGGGAAAGGCAACATAATAGTAATTTCCCGTCTTGTGTCGTGTCGGCAATAAGAGAACTATATATCCAGAAGAAATCGAGTCAAATTATACAGGGTTTATTACGTCACAACAAGGCAATAAATACTGAGTGGCCGGCATAGATCTTACAATGTAAGTGATGTGATTAATCAAATTTTAATACAAAATATCATAATCCAAGTTGAAATATTTTCAACTATTCAAACTATTCAAATATTTTCATGATAGTTTGATATGTTATAAAATCATTTGAACTCTCATATATTATGCTCCTCATTATAATGTATTCTGAGGTGCGCAACGCAAGGGACGTGGGATAGGTGCAATGTTTTCAGGAATTTTAATGTGGTCTATCTTCTTCTGAAATTGTGTCAGTCCTCATTTTCGAGCAAGTCTGAGATTTTTGTCATTATCTCATATAATGCTCCCGTTTGTTGACCTTTCAAATTCTGAAATGACACTGCACCCGGTTTCAAACGTGGACCAAATCTAAATGCATTTGTCATTAATTGACATCGTAAAATATCCCCTGCACGTAGGTGATCGCTTTCAAGAAAATGTCGACGGTTCGAAATTTGTCATATTCGTCTTTTGTTCCCAAATAACGAATTGTTTTGGTAATTTATCATGATTAGGAAATGAGTGATAACGCACTGGAGCCCTATTCGGTAACTTACAGCGTGGTGAGATGAGACCGTCTCACTGTGAATCGATATGAGATCTCGTATCGCTATTCGGCAACTTTTTGCGCGCGTGAGATGTCCGTTTCATCTCGATTTGACGTGAGACCGTCTCACGAGCGAGCGCTCTCGTGAGATCGACTGTGAGACGGGAATTAGTGGAGTTGTGTGTACAAAGTTGGGTTATAGAGACATTTAAGTACAAAGGCTTTGATAATAAAAGTTTTCATATTATATATTATATTCTTATATTAGTTAATTAGTTCGCGTATTGTTATATAAGTGATAGTATATTGTACCAAAATAGTAATTGTGAGAATAGTAGGCATATATACCACTTCGTTGGCGTATCAACACCTATTATCAAAGGTAAGTTAGCACAAATTCAACTTATTAATTAGGCCCACTTAGCAAGGAAGGTATAAGAAACATTGTTGGGCCCATCTGATTATATACTGTTAATTATACTCGTTTATTTTTGGATGGTGCCATAATAACTCGATCATTCTATTCGACAAACAGATTGTAGGCCCATGCCTATCCTCGGGAATAATTGAAGAACAATATTTGTAGGTTATGATATATCAACCCACCGCCTCGTATATTCACCGCCGTGTGAAAATGATTCCACGTTTCTGATTGGTCATTTTTGGTTGATGCATTGAAAATATTCCAAAACCCTGTTCAAAGGCCGAAGGCTCCCGACAACGAATGACACCCATAATTGCCATCTCACAGAGAGTTCTTGAATCGCGTCAATACTGACTCCTCCCCTTACGTGAGATGAAACCGTCTCACAATCGAGATGAGACGGGCCAACTTCGATACTGTTGAAAGTTACCGAATAGGGCTCCTGGTCTACTATTCTTTTCTGTGTAGTTATTGCACCCGAATACACAACAACCAGGCATTGCACTTAGCATAGAACTACTACAATACGTCTCACGTATACCGTAACTAACGGGAAACTGAATGAATGGATCACAGGGCAGCAAAGTAGGCTGTGGCGCGGAAGGATAGGGTTCTAATGTAGGTTCATTCTTATGGGCAATAGCACGCACATGATATTAAAACTGTCATAACTTCTAAACTATTAATACTACAGCTAAACCAGTTAGCCTACAATGTTTAGTAAACTGTTATCTTTACGATGAGACACATACATTGTATCAAACGCCTGGTTAATTTAAACAATTGGATGATAAAAAACATGTTGTAATTGCAACGTCGAAAACTAACGATAGCCGTGCGCGTAGGAGTGCACCCGCATGACGGTCAAAGCTTAATGTTGCAACATCTGTTTGGCGATGATGCCAAGCGATACCTAGCAAGCAGCTAGCAAGTTTCTTGAGAACACGGCCACTGTGAGAATTCCGATGCAACTCTTTCATTCGCTTGGCGACATCGCAATTACAGCATGTTTTTTATCATCCAATTGTTTAAATTTACCAGACGTTTGAAACAATGTATGTGTATCATCGTGAAGATAACAGTTTACTGAACATTGAAGGCTAACTGGTTTAGCCGTAGTATTATTAGTTTAGAAGTTATGACATTTTTAAAATCATGTACGTGCTATTACCCATAAGAATGAACCTACATTAGAACCCTATCCTTCCGCGCCACAGCCTACTTTGCTGCCCTGTTATGTGGGGAGGAGAGCGACTTGACCACCGTACGTCACAGTCCCCATTTCCAGGAATTAGCAAATACGACCATTGCATTTTTCTCCCGGACGCGTCAACTTATAGATAAAATAAAAAATACTGTATATCTTGAAATTATTGATGGGATGCAAATCTGCAATCTACGAATGACAAGTTAACTTTCCCTTCAAGTTATGTCTAACTAGGATAACACGTTATGTTCTCATCCGCGTTGATGGATATGCTAGAACATATCAACATATCTTTGGATTGGTTAAATATCCACCTTGATATCCTACAACAATTACGTCACTGCCCTCCTATTTCACAATGTTTTTCTATATTAATGAAGGAGACCTCGTTTCAATCGTACCCAAATATTTGATGACACTTGTTGCTTGAATTCAATTGGAATCGTGATAGCTTTGGGTGCATGATTTGAGAATATTACATTATACATTCTCTCATATCGAAACGGCTGATATAATTTGAGTGGAAGCTCGGAATATTGTATATGATTATATCATTGAAATTCCCTCATAATTTGGATTTTTTTCGAAGGAATAATTTCTGACGAATTTTTTCATCTGTGTTATTCTCGCGAGATTTTTGAAAACTTTGAAATGAGTTTTCTCAAAAGTAGTTTGTATACTATTGCGCCTCAAAACTATTCTGAACCGGATCAGATGAGAACACTTGTATTCTCATCTGATCCAGTTCGGTAAAAAAATATAATCTGATATACGCATGATATATAGTGATTTAGTGATATAGTGATTTATAGTGATATAGTGATAATCTGATATACGCATGATATATAGTGATATCATTTATAGTGATATACGCCATACGCATGATTTTTTCAATCAGATAAAAAAATCTGATCGGTAAAATCCAACTGATTTTACCTTCTCGTTTGACCTGTGGAACGCGAAAAAAAGATCACTTTTTTCCGAGTACGGTGGAATTGAGTCTTCGCTTCGCTCATCCAATCATTTTTATAAGTAAATATATGAAATTGTTGTTAAAAAAATTAGAGCTTGTATCAATTGGAGAAAACTGGAGATTTGGAATTTACGAAAGAAGTTCAGAGAAACGAATGAAAGTGATTGTAAAGAGTTGATGGAAAACAATGGAATAAAATATCCGCCACTCTGTGCTAGACGTGAAAGACCTGCTGTGGAACGTGATATGTATTATCTTTATTGTCTTATTGGCTATCTTGAAATGAGTAGGAGTTGGAAAGTGATATGTATTATGTTATTGGCTGAACTAGTTACGGGCTGCTCGGTGCTAGCGGCTGCGGCAAAACCACGTTACTGAGCTGCATTGCCGGGCGCCTCAGGCTGGACTCAGGGGTCCTGAGGGTGCTGGGGGGAGTGCCGGGAACAAAGGGGAGCGGCGTGCCGGGACCTCGTATCGGGTACATGCCACAGGTGAGCATGATTGACAGAACTCCTTGAGAAAATACCAATCCTGCCTGTTTTCTCCTCAAGTCCCAGTATCTTATGAAACCATGCAGGTATACTGAACGCAATGAATGAGCGCAAGTTCCATTCCGAATCATCTCGATTAGCTCAAAGAAACGATTATTTTGAATTTTAAATTGTATGTATTGTACCTGATTGTACTCCTTACGCACAATCGTCAACCAACATGTCTCACTTTTAATCTGCCTGCGAGCGTTCGATCAATTCGTAATTAATTATCCATTGTAGATCTTCCGCCCTCGTGATTTTTTTTTCTAAATGATTTCTGCTTTTCATCTCTTTGTTTCACGTTGAACCATATCTGTGGAATCCACCTGCCGGGATTTGCTTCCCCTCTGTGTGCTAGGTTCACCCTGATTGTGCAATTATTATCGCAGGAAATAGCACTGGTGAATGAAATGAACGTGGGGAACGTGATTTACTATTACGGTCGGCTGTTTGGAATGTCACCGTCACAGATAGCAGAGCGTCATGCATTCCTGTCGAGACTCCTGGAACTTCCAGACAGGAAGATGTTGGTGAAAAATCTCAGGTGATAATAATACATCCGTGACAGCGTACTGTGAGCTGTGACAGTTGGTGACATTGTCATAGAATCTGCTCATATGGATAGACAGTATCCTCGGAGGCCATACAGTTGATTTGGAATTGTGAAAAAGTCTTTGCAGAATCGATATCATTTCAAAAGTTTAAGGAGTTCTCCCCTTCAATTGGGAACCCAGACATCGCATTTTCTCTGGTGTTTGGGAAAGGTGGGTTCTGTTCTCTTGGAACATCATTATTCCTTGGAGTGTGACGAATATATGAATGATTAGGCCTATAATTTGCATGAATTCATTTTTATTCATTTTTGGAACGAAAGAACATAGAACATAGATATAAATCAGTCACGTGACATCCACAAAGCCCTGAGGCCTAAAGGGCTCAACTGCGGATCATACATTGAAAAATAATAGGGAAGAGTATTTATTGTGTTGTGCGATCAATGGAACAAAAGTATACATAACAAGGTCGAATGAAATACAAACCAAATTATATTATATTATTCCTAATACTTCGGGTTCAGTAGTTATTTTCCTGGAGATCATTCCGTGCGTGGACAACACATCAGAGTTTCGACAATACATGAAACCAATAAAATATCATAAATCCTGATAATTTGCAATTTTTTGAGAAGAATGGTGAAAACTATTGAAATTTTTTCATTCTTCACGAATCTGTTCAGTCTAAAGTGATCACAAAGGTATAAATCACAATATTTGATAACAATGAATATGTTCTTTGAACGAACTATTCCTGAGAAAAAGGAACATGAACCTAACTGACTTGACACAGATAGCATAGCTGGGTCAAGGTTATCCATGCATTTATCCATAATTGATGAGCGTATAGCGAAGTCTCCATCCCAATCTTATAGAGCTTTGTCTGTGTGTTTTTTTTTCGTTTGTTTTTTTGTTTGTTTGTAAGCACTCCACAGGTCGCAAGGGTTGACTGATCAACATGAAACTTTTTTGTACACGCAAACTCATCCAACTTAGAACTGTATAGTTTTTGGAATGAATCGGTCGGACCGATTTTGAGAAAAATCATCTCAAAGTTTCTTAAAACCCCATAAGATTTGGCTGGGCGGAAAATGTTGAAAAATAAAATCTCTCCAAATGGAATGAAATTTTCTCTAAATGTGTATACATGGATATTTCACATTATTACGATTTTTTAAGCAATTCTGATCAGTCGTTTTGAAGAAAAAAAATAAAATGACTGATAATATTCATAAAATATATCATAAAAATTATGACAGAATTGAGTTGTCGAGATTCACTGCTTTCTAGATTCAAGAGTTGACCAACAATGAAGTATTTTTTTATGCGTCAAGGTGTGTAGAATACCAGAGTCAATGAAGTGGCAAGGGTAGAACTTCTTTAACGACTTTTATAGCTTATTCAGATATCAAGGTGTTTAGAATACCAAAGTCGATAAAGTCGCAAGGGTAAAACTACTTCAAGGACTTTCATACCTTCTTCAGATATCTCGCTCATCTTACAACGCATATTTCGCGTTTGACTAGTAAGTTCAAACATGGACGAGGAATTCAAGCGCAGGACAGATCAGTTTTATCGCTGAGCAAGAATAAATCCCTTCGCTCTCCTTCATCCCCCTCGCTATCGAAGTCGTGACTTTACCGACATCTACAAATATTAGCACGCACGCACTGAGACGAGTGGCCGAGTGGTAACACACTGAATCGTTATTCAGGAGACCGGGGTTCGATTCTCGCCAAAGTCGACCATCCTGACTGTTTTTTTTCGTGATCACCCCTTTTTTGTTCAGGTCAATACTGATCTTTAACAACAGGTGACGACCGTCTCCTTCCAACTATCCAAAACCCAAGGTCGCAAAGGTCAACCATCCTTACCTAATGTGATGGCCTTATATCTCATCATCTCACCATCTCATATATCATTCACCGACGCTAATAGATCTCAGTCATCAGTACAGTGCGTCGTTATGAGCCCAATATGAAGAAGGCAAGGAAGAAAAATGTGTAACAGTTTCACCTCAACATTGCTTGACATGTCTTCGTATTAGGCCGACATATGTCATAAATGGTTTAACGTTGCACTGTTATGTGAATTATTAACCAGAGATCATATTGAGAGACAGTTCTTTTTCCAAATGGATTTATTCCTAGCCAAGGTTCTTCGATTCTTATTCTCATAAAGAGCTTCCTCTTCAATCATCATTTAGCATTGCTTATATCAGAGTCGATAAAGCAGTTCTACCTTCTTCAGTCATGATACTTTATCGACTCTGCTAATGATAGTTCCTTCAGGTGAATGGACCAGTCGTTAGAGCACTGTACCGTCATTCAAGAGACCAGGGTTCGATTCCCGCCTTGGCCAATCAACCGGACAGTAATGTTTTCAGGTCTTCGTTAAAGTGAACACTCATAAAGAGACACAAGAATAGGTTCATCTAACCGGCAGTTATTCTCTAACTGAATGAAACATGACAAAATAACCTCTCGTCATCTCGTTTGTCACTCACCAAAGCAATAGATCAGAATTATCAATAAAGTGCGTCGTTAAACAAATTTCAATTGAATGAATGGAAGTGCTCTAACGATGAAGGATGTGATTTGCTAATTAAGATTGGAGACACTTTGAAACATCTTCCATGTTCATATTGTTTATTTTCATATTCATATGTCCATATGTCATGATACATATGTTTATTATAGACTTTGAGCCAACATATACCCTCCCCCCCCCCTCCTTCACCCGTCAAGGGTGGCAGACGGTTTGATAATGGTGTATAAATGCAATGTTGTACGCTCTTGCCATTTCTGCGTGTTGTATATACTCGACAGCCAAATCATTTGGCTACCAGAGGCGTCCAAACTTTGGTGAAAGAAATTGATTTTATGAAACGGAACCTGGTTTTGGGAACAAGGAAAGAGGTTATTCTAGGCATAAGTCCATCTGAATTCATAGTGATTTCGATTATGAACATGATCAGAGATACAAAATGGGAAATTGGTAACCATTTTGAAAATACGTCTCAAACCATGAATTTAACGATGATTCGTGTTTGACTCAATCGTTCCTATCCTCTTATTGGGGCGGAACAATAATAATATTGAATATAGAGATATTGAATGTTCACAGAGAACAATAACCATTTCGTTCAGTATTTGCTATGACTATCGATAACGTAACGGGATAAGCAACATGGCATGAGTCCTATCCTTTTAACATTAGGCCGTTTTCACCATGATGGAATCAGCGCGCTTTCGTGTACATTTGTGAGATTCGCAATTTCAAATCAAATCGTACGTATTAGACTCGTATTTCAATATATAGTACATAGTTATACAATTGCATTGATTTCAATCTTTCTCGTAGATGATGAGTAATTATCCAGCTATCAAATGGTAAATATAGCAGTAGGGCTCTTGACTAGGGGACTAAATGCTTTTACAGACGTATTTTAAATTTAGATTGGCTAATTCAAATGAGATTTATCCCAATATTGTTTGATGCAGTTGAAAAGAGCTGGATTCACAGATTGCATTACATCTATTACTTGTATAGATCAACACACAATAATACCAGCAAATCATTATAACATTTGCGAGGCGGCATCCCTTTGATACACGCATGGTGCGAAAGGAAACCGCCATTCTTGCTTATCCCGGTACGTTATTGATAGTCATAGGTATTTGTAATTGATTTCAGCGGAGGAGAACAACGGCGAGTCTCGTTCGCTGCGTCCTTGGTTCACAACCCGGAGCTGTTGATCCTGGACGAGCCGACTGTTGGGCTTGATCCAGTATTAAGACACAGGTGAGAATAATCAATAGTATAATATGTCGATTGTTTGAAGATTGCCTTCCAATGCCAGACCAGTAGTGAAAAGAATAGTATATGTATGACTTATTAAAGACGTGATTTCAGACGGATGTCCTGCGTGGCATCCGACGTCAAAAGGTAACGTTATAAAGCTTGAAAATATTTAAAACTGGGCCACCAAATTCATAACAAACACAAGAGATTGCTCATAAGAGGAATGATTGAAGTTGTGTGGGTTATTGTCAGTGAAGAATTTTCTTGAAGAAACAGATTAGATTTTTCTGAAAAGAATGTTACTTGTGACTAAATGTAGTTGATATTGATCCGGGTGACAGAATGATGGTGAATAATAGCACAGCATCAGCTGGACTGGACTGGAGCTGTCCTACAATAGTATCACCTTTTGCTCGAACTCAGCAAAACCAGGATAGTTTTTACATTAGACCTATAAACCTTCATCATCAAATTTGAATCGAAATTCCGCCAAGAAGATGATAATTCCAGATTAAGAATGTTATCGAGAGCAGACTTAATATGTCAAGATGATTTGACCCTACATGACTGTGCATTCATCTTTTTAAAGTTGTATTTCATTTCACTTTTCATTCTTTCCCATAATAATGTGTATACATTCTCTTTCTCTCATTATATCACTCAAATATATTATTTCCTTCCAATTTTCGATTCCTCCAATGTTATATTTCAGTATTCCAGTAGGTAAATTGAGTTATCTCAGTTCGGGCTGGTGGTAAGGCAGATGTTGTTACTGTACGGGGCTCGCTTTATTCTCACCATCAGCGATACACTACATTTGAAACTTATGTACGTAATAAATAGTGTATCGAAATGAATTAAAATGATAATGATACCAATTTCAATTTCAGTTTCAGTTCTCAGGTCACTCATTTCGGTTTTATCAACACAACAATATTCTGTTTCAATTATCATCTCATCAATTGCTATCAAGTTCACATGAGCAATAATCTATGATGTGCATTCATATTATTAACTGTTCCATTCAAACTTGACTGTGACAATATGTATATATATATATATATATATATATATATATATATATATATATATATATATATATATATATATATATATATATATATATTTATACATATATATATATATTTATATATATATATATATATATATATATATATATATATATATATATATTTATACATATATATATATATATATTTATATATATATATAATATATATATATATATATATATATATATATATATATATATATATATACATATATAAATATATATATATATATATATATATATATATATATATATATATATATATATATATATACATTTATGTATATATATATATATATATATATATATATATATATATATATATATATATTTATATATACATATATATATATATATATATATATATATATATATATATATATATTTATATATATATATACATATATATATATATATATATATATATATATATATATATGTATATATATATATATATATATATATATATATATATATATATATATATATGTATATATATATATATATATATATATATATATATATATATATATATATATATATATATATATATATATATATATGATTCTATTGTTCTGAATTCACTTCATTTCTACTGGCTTCATGTGCCAAACAATGTTTTCGATCGTCACAATAATTTAAACAAATTAACACTCATATTGCTCTTATATTATATTATTCATTCTATATTCTTGACCAGTCGAATATCTGTGCATGGCACTGGTATTTGTATCCTTTACCACTGTCAGAAATGTATCAAACAACTGTGTAGTTTCTCCAAATGAATTAGAGCAATACTGACTGCTCATAGCAGTGAATTGAAACGTCAGAGTGAAATTAAAAAAAAAGTCAGATGGATATGCATTTGGAAGTCGCTTGAGAATAGCAGTTTGATACAGCTAATACAGTGGACATTGCAACAAGATGTGAGAATGACCACCATGATCTTTCTCGCCAATTCAAGTAGTTGATGATAACAAATAATAATTGGAATCAATTGTCAGTCTTGTTTGAAGTATCGAATAAATTCCGACAGAAATGTCGTGAAAAAATAGGGAAAATATGTTGACAAGTCACAGTAATAACCGCAAGATGAATAATAATTCTGAATGCTCGTTTTTCAGTATTTGGAATTATTTGGTTCAGATATCACGTGACTTGAGTATGACTATCATCATCACAACACATTACATTGAGGAAGCCACGCAGTCGCACAAGGTACGTCACTATCATACCTCGCGTGGTGCTATCACGACACTTCCTAACTATAGCGTGACGTCACAACACATACCATAGAGCAAGCCACGCGGGCGCACAAGGTACGTCACTATCATACCTCGCGTGGTGCTATCACGACACTACCTAGCTATAGCGTGACGTCACAACCAGTCGAAGCCAATATATATAGGAACAATTTGAGGGTGAAAGAGTACATAAGGTCTCATCTTCCTGCCTTTCAAATTACCTCGCTGTCGACGCACTTTCGAACTCGAAAACTATCTATGCATATCGGGCCTTCACATATTGTTCAGAATATTTAGAATTGGATTCGAACCCCAGTCACTTCGCACCGAACGTATTGAAGGAAACACCAATCATGAGGAAACAAGCCAATCAAATTCTACTTTATTCCAACCAACTTCGTGTAACTCGTGGATTTATATTAAAGTGGTTTTACTGTTGATCGTAATTAGCTTGGCGGATGCATACCTCGATATCATATTCAGTACTGCTGTTTACCATTATAGTCTATACCTTTTGGTCACCTGCATTTATATGTCAGAGACGAGAGAAAGTGTTATCCGGGCTAGAGCTGTGGGAAGATGGTTCACATATACAGAAGGTACAAACGTGCCCCGAGGACTGCGCCCTGGAGAACACCGATGTTGGTGACTCTGCTCGCAGGACTGATGGGTGCAGAGTGACAGTCAATGACACGTATTGGATTGAGTGGATCTAATCCAGATTCACTCCTCTGATTCCTCTGTTTGTAATCTGTATGCGACGGTTGTGCTGAAGGTGGATCACTGCCTCACAGTAATGGTTGTTGAGAAGGTCGATGCATAGCTTCCGGTCGGTGAGAATCTCGCCATCTGACGAGAGGGTGAGTTTTCGTTCCTCTGCTAATTTTGATCAATATTATCTTGACTTTATCCACTAGACATAACTGAAAGATCCAACAGTTAACCCTAATCCTTCTTAGCTCTGGAGAGAATCTTATCTGCGGGAATTAGCATGCGTTACATATCCATATCGCTTCAATCCAAGAATAAATACTTGCTAATCTGTGAAACTTGATTTTCCACCAGAACTCAGAGATACACGAAATGATTCAAGAGACTTCCCGTGGTTTCCATATTGTAATCCAATCGTCTTGTCTTTCCTCATACCTTCTTACCTCAGTACCGTGCCACGTGTTGTTCCTTCAGGCAAACATCATCCAGAACTAACAATCTGATGGTCATCTCATCAATCTGTAGCGATCATTGCATGTATCTTCGATCATTTCACTTGCTAAGTAATGGAACATGTCAATCAAACTCGATAGTAACAGAAGATCTCTTCTGTACTTCGATTTTAATACAGGTTTGAGACTTGGTGAGGGTTGAAGGCGACGTTGCTGAATCGCTTATGGGTATCCATCATTCAACTCCACAGTCTTATTCTGGATTCTAGATAACCCGGCTTCATTTGAAAGGAAATGCAACAGTGTATATGAGTACATTGTAGTCTATACTATGTAGAGATGTTCGACGTTTGATATGTTTATATATTATATTTATCTGCTCGCCGGACAAAATGTGAGCAGAAGATAGACTTCCAACGATTGCTACAGATTGGTGAGGCAGACTTGATCGTCCATCTCACTCACACTCGGAGAAAGTAACACAGAAAGTCTGAGAAAGAAGATTCGCACAAATGTCTTGATTTTGTCGATACGACATTCCATTCTAGAATTTAATAAATCAAACGGAATTGCAATCAAAATTGAAGAGGCTGATAAATTGTTATGCTGTCGATGTCATTCTGGGAAAAAAAGATGAACACAATATTTTATTGATTGTTGAGCTTCTATCTCATGCAGATTGGTTTGATGCGAGGAGGCACCCTATTGGCGGATATGGCACCAGCCGTGCTATTAGCTAATCACAGGTGTACAATTCTGGAGGAAGTATTCATGAAATTGAGCCAGATTCAAGAAGATGAAACTGAAGAAGAAGCTGAATCAAATCAGACGCAAGATGACGTCATTACAGATTCACCAATCACCGACGATCAGGTAATTGATACACGATACTTTCACGATCGGATGAACTAACAAACGTATATGCAGAAGGTTCTGATTAAATAAGTTCCACACGAACAACTTCTACATCTGAAGTAACATATAATTCAATCAATTCGTTTTTTCACACAAATAACTCAGTGATCCAAAATCTCAAGCATTTTCACCTCTGAAAATAGAGAACAAAGAATGTGATTGAAGTAGAATCATGTCATTGGTGATACAAATCATATCATATGTGCCTTCAACCTCATACATCAGCTGAACGTTGGGAATGAAATGTCGAGAAAAAAATAATAAAAACAGCAAAGATTTGGGTTCCATGATTGGATTCGAATGATATAATTTTTCCACATCAGTCCCAAAATCGGAATCAACCTAATAGACAATTCCAGAGAAGAATGAGCAATCTAGCGGCGATCGTTTGAACTAGAACGGAATGTTATTACCCGAGTTCGAAAGTCTCATTCTGCCAATGCAATTTAGCACGTTTGTTCCATATTATTGTGCGTTTTAAAGTTGTAATATGATAGCAGTCCCAACATTTATATGTTTACTATATACTGAGAGATTAACACACTGTCAGAGTGAGTGAGATAAGAGATGATGCAAGTTTTGAATCTTGGTGTCTTGCCTTTAACCCTGTGTAAAAGCGGGCTGACTTTTTGAACAGTACTAAAACTCTCAGAATGCAATGCCAGTGATTTCGGCCGCTAGGAGGCGGGACGCGCCTGCGCATTGCATTTCTGAAATGGTCTATCTACATGATAACTTTTCTCTTTGAATGATGAAGGAAGATGAGATCGTCAGTTTTGATAGACAAAGTGTACATTATCATCCAGACGGCGAGATCTTATCAGGGTCTTTAGATCGGATGACATCCAGACGACATGAATACACGTCGTCGTTCACGACAAGGATGCAAGCCTTGATGTACAAAGACAGTCTGGCGATATTAAGAAACCCTTGGTGAGTTCAATAACATGTATTTATTGGTAGCCGGATGATTTGCCATGGACCGTGGTTGTCTTCATCAGGGTTTAGAGGGCAAGAATTAGAATGAGGAGCAATCTATCCACTTCCTCCTGACCTACATTGGTTCACATGTAATCCTTGACATCCATCTAAGCCCAGTCCATTTTTTTCTTTTTCTTCATTTACACATTTTCAGTACAAATTATGATTCGGGAACTCTGCTACTAAATATCCTACAAAGCCTCTGATGAGACTTGTCTGTAGGCAAGAATTAATATACTACATAGAGTGAACATGATGTAACTTCATGTGTCATTGTACCACTTATTACACAATCTCAAACATATTAAACATATTACCCGTAATTGAAATTGTAACATAACACTAAAATGAAAATAAAAGGTTCATTCTGAACAAATAATTCAAAGATTCTCTACTTGGTTCAATTTCTGAATAAAAAACATCAATTGATTACTATAAAAAAATATAAACACAATAAACTCAATACGAGAAAATTCTGAGTTTCTGAGGAAAGAATCACCTATCGATGAGCCAAGTTCGTAGTACTCTCTTTACTTCTTGATAGGTAGATAAACTAGTGAGATTTGGTGGCAACTGATCAAATATATAGATGGTATAACTAAATTTAACATTCTTTTACCGTATTTAGTGATGAAGAATGGCACTACGTATGTTGTTCTCTGCTGAGGGCGGGTGTTAGGACTATGTACACATTCTATTTTATGATCAATATTGGAATAATATCTCATTAGAAATCTATACATGAACTGGTTCTTTATATACTCATATAATAGTAACAATAATAATAATTAAAATGATAATTATATATTTTTTCTCAATTGGTTCGTCAAGAAAGAAAAAGATACATTCATGTTGACAATGATAACGATAATAGTGATATCGATGATAAAAATAATGATATTGATAATGAGTATTGATAATGATAATAATCAGGTTGAATATTTTTCAGTTATGTCAATATTTTTCAGGGGTCTTGTCCTAATGTTCCTATTCCCCGTAATTCAAGTGTCGTTGTTCTTCCCATCAATCGGTAACGACCCACACGACTTGGCAATAGGTATCGTCAACGACGAGATCACGAACTGTCACGATATTATCGGCGAGATTCGAAAACATTCGGGTACACTCGGTGGAAAAGAAAACAACGTTCATGGAACGTGTCATTTCCATGGATTGAGCTGTTTATTCATTGATAAGTGGGATGAATCAGTGGCGAAAAAAGTGAGTAGAAGTTGAGAAGGAAGTCAAATTTCAATCTACATTCTCATTCAATGAAATTGATATATTTTATGAAGATGCTTCGTTGAATTATAGATGCATTACATTCGAGTACAGAGGAAATGTGAATATTTCGTATGGGATATTTATTTTTGAAATCTACTCTTTTTCTTTGTGCTTCAATATGACATTTCGTAGGAATCATAATCTGAACTTGTTGAATTCGAGTGATAGACGTGCTCGTTCTCTAGAATCAACCTGTTCTATTCTAGTCTGGGACGCGAATATTGAGTCACCACGTACTCCAACTATACACGTCATCAAAGAGCTGAATACGATCTCTTATTTCGAATCACTCTTGAATTTCAGGTTTATTTCTCCGACACGGGGAGCGCTCTCGTAGCGGCGAAGAAACTTGTGACGACAGCCACAATTCACTTCCCCAGCAACTTCAGCAAATTGCTGGAAGAGCGCGTGACGGACGTTTCGACTGTCAGCAGTAGCTCGCTAGAGAGCAGCCAAGTCAGAGTCTGGTTGGATATGTCATGTAAGATCACTTTCAATAAATTCATACGACATAATATAATTGCATGCAACATTCTGAGCAAGCTCATCCACGTTTACTCAGAATAAAGTTCAGACTATTGAGTTCAGCTCAAAGAGTGTAAATAGAGTAAAGACTATAGAGTGTTCATGTAGTAGAGAGTGTTGATGTAGTATAGAGTGTTGATATAATATAGAGTATAGTGTGAATATCGTTGGAAGAGTTTGGTATATAGCATATAGAGTGAAATGTACTGAGTATACAGTTGAGAATATACAGTGAAGAGTATGGAGTTTGGAGTATAGAATGTTAGGCTAAAAGTATGGAATATAGAGTATGGAATATGCTCATAGAGTAGGCCTACATAAAATAGATGAGGCCTAGAGAGTAGGCCTGATGTGTAGTGAAGAGTGAGGAGTATAGAGCATAGAGTAAAGAGTATAAGGCGTCGATATGGTCTGGAGTATTTAGTGTTCAGAGTAGAGTGTTAATCGAGGATAGAGTTGGTATAGACTCAGAATATGACATTGGGTCGGTAGAGAGTGTAGAGTATAGAGCGGAGGGTTCATAGAGTGTTGATGAAGTATGGAGTATAGGGAGGAGAGTGAAGGGTTTAGTGTTCCAATGGAGCATAGAGTCAGTATATAGAGTCTCAATATGGCATAGGTTCGGTATAGAGTGTTGAAAGAGTATAGAGTGAAGGGTGTGGTGGGTTGGTGAAGCACGAAGTCAGTATATAGAGTCTCAATATAGTATGGGATCGGTCTAGAGTGGTAATTATCATGTTTCACGTTTGCAGCTTCTATAACCGGCTACAGACTCCAGTCTCTCATCGGTGACACTTACAAATCTCTGTCCGAAGACTTAGCTGTTGCCTGCAACCTCGATAGAAGAATGTTTCAAAAGCCCATGGTGGTAAAGTAGCTTGTTGTTATTGTTGATTGTTAGATAACTGGTGTGGAAGTCAGTAGGGCGATGTTGCCGTGAATGGACCGGCACCTTGAATGGACCACCGTCGTGCTACAGGTGTATTATTTGTCGTTTAATAACGTATACACTGGAATGTGACAATATTGTGGGAGTGGGTGCGAGATTTCTCAATCAATTTTTTTTTTCAATAACATCGAAACGATACAAAATCATTGTTCCCCAATCAAGGCCATGGATGAAAAGTGGGATCGTTAGGACGGGGCACCACAAGGGCGATCTTACCACCCCATTTCCATTGTTTGAAACCAATTAACTTCAACACCGGGCATGCGCTGTCGGTGACCATAATTTTTAGTCACAGATAAAAGTCTTTCAGTTGCCGAGAGAATATGGACATACTTTCACTAGGATGAGAACCATCACGCGCCAATACATGTAGGCCTACTCGTCACTCTCAAGAATTGAAACGAAGCTTCCGTGGTGCACTCACTAGAATAACGGTAACTTCATCACTCCGATGTCCAGAAAGTATCGAACAATTGGTCACTTCGGATGACCCGAATGTTTCATGAAATATCCCCTTTCCTTCTATCATGTATTGTTCAGAAGTGAAATAAACATCTTTAACTTCCAAGAATAGATTTCATAGATGATAAATATGGTATATAGGCCTATTTGATGAACACATAAAATATAGAGACAGAAATGATAGTGCAATTTTTTGGTGGAATGGATTT
>OZ023336.1:13275271-13287771 GCA_964007535.1 Brachyptera risi | reverse complement strand
TGATACCGAATATTTCACTATATTTGATCAAGTTGTATAATTTTTCGATTTTTCTTTTTTTTTTTTAATTATATTCCATTTTTGTTTTCAAAATGTGAGAAACAAGTGCACGAATATGCTGTGATAATGTCAACTTATTTATTTTACCGGTTTGGGAGACGAGTTGTCAAATGCAGGAAAATCACGAGTTATTTTCAGTTGAGCGTAAACGAAGTCTCCATCCTACTCTTATGATGCTTTGTCCATGTTATTTTTTTGCTTGTTTGTTTGTTTGTGAGCACTGCACAGGTCGCAGGGTTTGACTGATCAACATGAAACTTTTTTCTGTACGGGTAAACTCATACCGCTTAAAACTGTCTAGTTTTTGAAATGAATCGGTCGGACTGATTCTGAAATATATCATCTCAAAGTTTCTGAAAAATTCCGAAGATCAGGGTTTGCGAGAAAATTTGAAAAATACATCCTCTAAAAAAAAAAATATCCATTCGTTCTCATGAATGATACACAGTACACACCATCACCATGTTGTATGCAATTCGAACCAGCTGCTTGGAAGAAAAGAATCAGTCAATTGCATTCGTTAATCAATTGAATGGGAATGATAGCAGAATGACCAAAGACCTTAGTATCTAACTTCGTTACGTAAAAAAGTTAGATACTAAGGTCTTTGGAATTACATTACCAAGACTCACTGCTTTCTAGATTCGATATTTGCCCAACAATTCTCTATATTCTCTATATGTATCAAGGTGTGTAGAATACAAGAGTCGATAAAGTATTTCAATCGGAACTGCTTCAACGACTCTTATTAGACATGAGTCAGATATCTCGCTCATTTTACAACGCATATGCTGCGTTTACCTATGGTTAGATGATTACAGTTGAGGTTGCAGTTGTTACTCCATAATCAGGAAATACCAGCCCCTTATGCCAGCATGAGACTTGTGAACATCGGACTGGATAATTATTGGTGCAATTCACATTCGGTTTTATTGTTATTCTCTTGAAACTATGAGTAGGATGTTGATAGAAAAGTAACCGGGATTCAGCACATCCGGGTGGCCGTTGAAACGTTGAATGTTGACTGCAGGTTACGTAACAGCTTGTTATCATTGTAAATTCGCAGAATGCACATCCCATCTAGACTCAATTCTGATCCACGGTTAGCAAATGAGGTTTTCCTCAGATTCAATAATACGCCCCTCACATGCGGTCTCATGAACAATTTCAATTCATCCATCCTGACCACATTCATTTGATTCATCTTGGAGTGGAATATGAATTGGTTACATAGAATCTGCATTTCCATGAGAAGTGAAATGGATAAGGATTCCAACCACCTCAAATTTCATTTCCATGCAACTCTTTTGAAAAAATTATTATTATTCAATAGAGATTTTTCGAAGAAACTTTTCTGATTTAATCTCAATTTGATATTGTGTTCCTCCGGATGAACTCTATCCCGATATTCCCTATCTCATCACATGTTGACGACCTTGTAATTCTTCCAGGTCTACTGATGGGATGCGTCTCGAAGAATACGACGGACGCAATGTACATTGTGATCGGCTTATATCAGGCCATCTTGTACGGCATGGGCAGCTTCTGGCCTCTAGAGGGCGCTCCCAAGTTACTGCAACACATCATCTATTTCAGCCCTTGTACTTTAGCCAGCAATTCCCTGAGGAATATAATGACCAGGGGATGGGGACTCACGCACCATCAAGTTTATCCGGGATATATTATGAGTATTTGTTGGATTATTGGTCAGTTGGGAATATCCGGGTGGATACTTGGAAAAAAGACGTCGGGCTGATCTTATTGAATAGATATTTATTACCTTACCGAGATACGTTACTCCTGCAGCCGATAACGACATAGGCTCGTTCCAATTTCGGCGGCCATATCGGACATTTAAAAATAGCTTCTGAGCAAGGCATTCTATGTTATCACTAATATTTATTGTCGAATATGGTGGAAACTTCCCGGTTTACAAAGTGGTGTGGAGTTACTGCTGATACACAAATATGTACGCCTTGTTAGCGTTGAGTAACGTATCTCGGTAATATCTATGGTGTCATCCACTTTGAATTGTTGTAACCGTTACTTTGGGAAGTGAAGCTCAGGTTTAGGGTTTGTCCTTGAAATAAGGTTCGGTAAAGGTACTGCCGCGTGCTGATTGTCATCCTGTTGTCCAGGTCTACGTTAGCTGGATGATTGCCAGAGAAATCCTAGCCTCACGTTCACAATGTTGCCACATACACATTCATTCCATTCATATTACACCCTAACTCCTCACCCACCGTACTTCAGTGATGGCTACAGCGTACTGCTTGAAGCATAGGTGAAAGTCTCTTTGCTGTCTCCCAATCGACCATACATAGACTTTTACGTATGCTTCATGCGCTAAATGATGGGCAAAGCAGGCCACGGTCTATAGTTATAGATCTCATATCGAAGCTATTTCGGCTGGTACCAACAGTGCTGCTAGTTCCACTAAAATCTGTGCGAAACTCTACGTGAAAAGAAGTTGGTTGGCCTCGCTCTACTCTACGCATGCGCGCATCAGTCGTCAGCCATTGTTGGTGGCAATGTGGAGGCTGTTATCTGGACCACGTGACTGGCCTCTCTTCGCCTAGCGTTCCGCACGGATTTTGATGGAACTAGCAGCACTGTTGGTATCGGCCTTCCAGTGCACGGAGATAGCAGGATACAAGACCTATTCTCATGGACCGTGGAACAAACAAGCACAAAAAATGTACAACCTCGATACATTCGAGAATATATCTCAGATTTCGATCCGCAGACCTTATCTTCCGCACTTCTTGGAAGTTGCTAATAATAATTATGATAATGATAATAATAATATCTCGTTTATTTTGTCATTTGATCCATCTTAGAGAATATTACAGAATATTATTATTGGATGTTCAGACATTTGGTTTATTGTTGGTTGATAATGAAATGGTGAAATGGTTGACACAGGATGAAATACATTTTGAAGTTCAAAGAGTGTTATAGTGTATTGAAGCGTTGTTTGATTCTTTAAAGGGTGTTTTTACAGTTCGAAAGTTTATTTTAAAAATTATTCACGGAAGTCTATTCTATTTCCAAGTTCATTCATTATCAATTTTGGATCAAAGTTCTCTATTATCTGGAAAGTAATCGTTAATTGGATGAGCGAAGCGAAGACTCAATTACACTATACCGAAAAAAAAGTGTCTGTTTTTTTTTTTTTTTTTTTTTTTTTTTTGTTTTTTTTTTTTTTTTTTTTTTGTTTTTTTGTTCGCGCTCCACAGGTCAGACAGAAATTCAAAATCAGTTGAAACTTGGCACACACATGAACCCCTATCTGACTTGATGCTGTATAGTTTTGAGGCACGATCGGTTGAACAACTTCTGAGAAAACTCATTCCAAAGTTTTCAAAAATCCCATTAGAATAAGCCAGAGGAAAACATTCGTGAAAAATATTTCATCTGAGAGGATTCAAATTTTCAGAGAATTTCAATCTGATAATGATACACATTATTCCGAACTTTTACTCAAATCGGATCAGCCGTTTCGATGTGAAAAAATATATAATGTTATTTGTGTCAATTATTCAAAGCTATTAAGATACCTATTAAATCAAAGCAACAAGTGTCACCACTTGATTGTAAACGATTAAAACAAAGCCTTCTTTATTATTATATAGATTATTAATGTAAAATAAGATGGCAGTGATGTAATGGTTTGGATCTCAAGGTGTATATATATATAATAACCAATCCAAAGATAAGTTGATATGTTCCAGCTCATCCATCAACGCGGAAACACATAACGCGTTTGCCTAGTTAGCAATCAACGCATTTTTTTTCGTAGATAGTGGTCTTATAATAAATATTCCCAACAGACAGTTATAGTGAGCACATTTGTTTGTACCAAGTTTGTACCATTTTTTAAACATGAATATAAACTCAGTATAATTGGATGAGCGAAGCGAAGACTCAATTACACTATACCGAAAAAAAAGTGCCTGTTTTTTTTTTGTTTTTTTGTTTTTTTGTTCGCGCTCCACAGGTCAGACAAAAATTCAAAATCAGTTGAAACTTGGCACACACATGAACCCCTATCTGACTTGATGCTGTATAGTTTTGAGGCACGATCGGTTGAACAACTTCTGAGAAAACTCATTCCAAAGTTTTCAAAAATCCCATTAGAATAAGCCAGAGGAAAACATTCGTGAAAAATATTTCATCTGAGAGGATTCAAATTCTCAGAGAATTCCAATCTGATAATGATACACATTATTCCAAACTTTTACTCAAATCGGATCAGCCGTTTCGATGTAAAAAAATATATAATGTTATTTGTGTCAATTATTCAAAGCTATTAAGATACCTATTAAATCAAAGCAACAAGTGTCACCACTTGATTGTAAACGATTAAAACAAAGCCTCCTTTATTATTATATAAATTATTAATGGAAAATAAGATGGCAGTGATGTAATGGTTTGGATCTCAAGGTGTATATATATATATAATAACCAATCTAAAGATAAGTTGATATGTTCCAGCTCATCCATCAACGCGGAAACACATAACGCGTTTGCCTAGTGTAGTAATAACATTAGTTGATAGTCAAAAATGTTTTTAGAAAGTGTCTGAAAGTGTGTATATTGATGGTATGTTCTCTATTGACGATGGTAATTTGTTGTAAAGTTAAATGTTGATGAAGTTTGAGTTGTTTTGTTTAATTTTGTTCTAAAGTGAATATTATGGATATTTGTTTTCGTCCTTTTATTGTGAGTGTGTGGGCCTACATCTGCGTTTGAATTGAGAGATTCAATATTTTTTAACACATATCATTGCTTGTATGATATAAATGTGTTGGAAGGTCGAAATTTCTAATTTTTTCAATAGTGGTTTGCAGTGAGCCCTTCTATTCACATTCATAATGATTCGAATCGTACGTTTTCGAAGGATAAACATTTTATTGGCATGTGCTGAACACCCCCAGAATTCAATGCCATAGCGAAGGTGTGACTCAAAATATGAGAATCATACCAGTCTTGTAGTGAGTGTATCTGTAATTGATCGTATTGATGTAATTGCAACTATATCAGAGTCAAGTTTTTTGTTATATGACTTATGAGCTTTCTCCAGTTCAAGTTCCCATCTATTATCATTCCCAAAAATTTTATTGCATCTACTTTTGACCTAATTGAATCATTTGTGTTATTCATTAATGAGGGTACAGCGTCGATGTTATTCGATTTTTTACCAGGATAAAAGTGAATAACAAATTTTTTCACATCATTGAGTATTGGTTTGTAGTTATTGAACCACGTGGTTGACTCAGCAAGTTTTAATCCTACAGCCCTGATTATCGTGTTTGCATGTGAACTATTTGCTATAATATTTGTATCATCAGCAAATAGTTCAGAATTCGATATGCTGAATGGAAGGTCATTGATGAAAATTATAATAAGAAGAGTACCTAAAATTGAACCTTGTGGTACACCATTTTTTTTTTGTATCAGATAAA
Organism: Brachyptera risi; assembly: GCA_964007535.1. Taxonomy (NCBI): domain Eukaryota; kingdom Metazoa; phylum Arthropoda; class Insecta; order Plecoptera; family Taeniopterygidae; genus Brachyptera; species Brachyptera risi. The sequence continues at coordinate 13,282,243 of OZ023336.1, read as the reverse complement.
TTTTTTTTTCTGTCCCATTTTCTTCTATATGAGTTATTTGTACTTGTTGCGTTCTGTTTCTCAAATATGACTCCAGCAAGTCGTGTGCGGCGGTTTCGATCTCTATTACATTTCCTAAATCGATCATTTCGATTTCGATTCCAAATTTTGAGTCTGTAATTTTGATTAATTGATTTCTTTAACCAGAATGTCTAGCTTGAAATTCGAATCATTTTCAATTATTCCTTGTAACACGACAATCCATGTCTACTTCTTGGAATGAGCCACAACTGATATTCGCTTAGGACCCCTATTCCTGAAACTTCTTACTTAGATGAGATAAGTCACTTTTTGGTCTATCTCACTAAAATGACCGTTTGGTATTCCCAGGATTCGTTAATGTCACATTTCTCGATTCTAGTGACTCATCTCACTTTTTCTCGTCACCTTTCAAAAAGGTGGTGAGAGAGCCAGCGAGGTCGGTAGTCACTTAATTATCTGTGTGCAAAACAAAAAGTGGCCGCCGCTTCTTACATTTTGAACGAGTTATTTGAGGAAGATGACAATAATACGGCAAGAATAAAGAACGAATCTCCTATTTCGAATCTCGAAGGAAATATTTCTCATGAATTTTCTCCTCTGGGTTATTCTTATGGGATTTTCGAAAATTTTGAGATGAGTTTTTTCATAAGCGGTTCAACCGATTGCGCCTTGAAACTATACAGTATCGAATTAGATAGAGACACTTTTTTATGTCAAGCTTCAGCTTATTTTGAATTTTCGTTTGACCTGTGGAGCGCGAAAAGAAAACTTTTTTTCGGGTATGGTGACATTGAGTTCTCGCTTCGCTCATCCAATTATGAAGAAAAATCAAATCGAAGGAATGCAATAATTTTGAAAACAAGTTCCTGGAATAATATCAAACGTCAATGAGGATACATTGAAACCTGGTTGTAGAGTATACGCCCACTTTGAAAAAAAAAAAATCATATATCAATTCAAAAATTGAAAGCATGGAAGAATAAGAATGAGGAACAAGTCAAATCAAAAATAGAAAACCAGAAGTATAAAAAATATATACAAAAACTGATTTATAAATCATCATGAAAGAATAATAAAAATAATAATAACAGAGAAGACAAAGACAAAGACAAATAAAAAGGTAAAAGACGAGAATCAAAGGCACTATTTTAAATTCGTGATGTCTAAAGTTTTTGGAGGATATACAAGTGACTAGGATAAGGATTGATGGAACTAAACAATTTAGTCAAAGTGGCTTAGCTGTAGTGACTGAATCATTTAGCCATGTTGGATAAAGTGTTTAGTCGTTGATGGCTATTTTATTTACTCATGGTGACTAATGTATTTAGTCATATCTTATTGATATCATAGTAGGCGTTTCTGGATTCTAAATATTTTATTGGCCTACCAAATATTCAGATGCCGGTACTATGTGACTTGGGCAACCCAAGTCTGATATCTATCATTTGAGCTAGAATGATCTGTAGAATTGAAGTAGCATTCGGCCTATCAGCCCATCATTATAATATATGTATAGTCATACAGTTGCATTGGCCTGCCATTAGCATGACTTTGAAGTGAATAATCGAACCTAACCTCAAAATTGCATCTGACTTCCAGGCAGACCCAATTGAACTGTGATGAGACTATAAAATAACTAGCTGTTATTACAAATCATGCATACATCTTACCTAGAAATTTCTGATCCATTTTGGACCCTTTGCATCAACTCAAACTCGCAACATTCTTCCTTCACCCATGATGGAAATGTAGCGTCCTGCCACGCTAGGAATCGGCAGTTACAACATTTCGAACCCTCCAGAGCCAGCTGACGCATTCAGCCACCGTAGACAATGTATAGACGAGAGGACTAAACATTCCAGTAGATTCGGTTATAGGCCTACTGTAGATATTTGGTTTGAACTTCTAATAATTTAGTCATGAGGACTAGCTTCACCGGACTAAATATTTATATATGTATATATATATATATATATATATATATATATATATATATATATATATATATATATATATATATATATATACATATATATATATATATATATATATATATATATATATATATATATATATATATATATATATATATATATATATATATATATATTGTCTACTAGATGGACTTAGTCACTACAAACTTGAAAAATATTTCATTCAGTCATTACCTCTAGAATTTTCTGCTCACAACTGAATGTAATTCGTCTAGACAGTTTTAGCAAAGGCAACTGAACCAGTTTCTTCTGTGAATAATCTGACGAAAGGCACTCTGCATGAATGTTTCCATCATTATATTAGATAATCAACCAATGAAAATCAAGGGATCTGTTTTTTTCAATTCGCAATAAAAACTAATTGCTCAATAAATCATTGAAACTTCACTCTATTCCGACATAATAGGCTCGGTTTCGCGTGAAATCAAATACTACAATCACTTTGGATATCATTTATTTATTTGGATTGGAAATATATAGCTTCTATCATTATGAAAGAAATACAGCGATGTCTTGGCAAAAACATGGCCACGGCTTGTTCAATGGTCCTTTCTGTCATATGTGGCGGATAGTGTTATTTACGTGAAAGTGAAATGAATTTCCAATTAATTAGGTTTTTAATCGAGAATGAGCTATTCGTATTGGCTCAAGTGATAACTTGACGGAAATTATGTTCTTGAAAGTATGTAAGTTGAAATCTCTGATTTTCACTCTAAACTCCGCGAATCAACGGATAACTTTGATAATTCAAGAAATATATTAACTCAGTTTCCCTATATTTTATCTCATTCAAAACATCAATGAAATGAGAGATTCAATTCGAGTGAAGCATCCACATATATTGTCAGGTGACTTGCTCATCCGCTTCTGAGGACCATTTGGGAGAATTCCAGGTACATTATTTACATTTAAATCCAATCAGCTGACTCGTCTCTTGATCTGTAGATTCAGATATTCAATTTCAAATCATTTGATTCTTGCTCATTTATACATATTTTAATGATGCAAAACTGATGGATCAAAATAATGAAGATAATATACAGTAATGAATAATCCATATGATATAAAACGGTGATGGAAATAGAATGGAGTGGATGGAAAAAGTATAATGTGTGTGGAAATAATTGAAGTGTTCATATCCATTTGTAACTCATATTGATTTCGCGATCAAATAAAAATTATCCCGGATGAAAATTTCGATCTAGATAATTCGAGAAGAGAAGATGATTCAATCAGAGGATTCAATCATTCAGATAATTCAAGAAACCCACTCAAGTTAATGTCTTGTATGCGGGCTGTTCAAAGGATAGAGTATGGTATGGAATATACACTAAGAAAACGCCATATATGCGTTGTTAGACGAGCGGATAGTAATAGTATGTCGACGTTGTTACCAAACTTTTGCCTACATTCGCCAATTGGGTGACATTCAAGTTATAAATGGGTAAAAACTGCCTATATAGTGGTACCAATTTAGCACATTTCATGTTTTTTCTTCAAAATAACTCACCCGATCAAGCTGAAAGTTTCCAGAAATGTGTATCAGAATTTAATTCAACTTCACGCAAAACTTCATTTTTTGGAAAATGAAAATATTTTCTTTTTTTCCGCTGTGTTATTGTAATGGGTATTTTTGAAATTTCTAAAATTCATAAAAATAAAAGTTACCACCCGATAATGCCACAAAACTAGACAGATCTGATTTAGAAAAGGAACCATAATGAAAAAAAGTTTGAAGTTGATAGCTGTAGCCGTTTGACCTGTGGAGAACCGACAAAAAAACATAAAAACTTCACACACAAAAAACATAAAAACGAACACCAATTTTTTTCAGTATGTCAAAATTCGAAACAGAACGAAAACTAACAGCAAAAACAATGTCTAGTTGTATTGTATTGTATTGTATTGTATCCATCTGTCTTGTGTTACAAATAATATTGTGTCAAGTGCTAACATTGTTAAAGTCATGGAACAAACACAAGCAATGAGTCAATGATATGTATATTTTAACCAGTATATAACTGATCCCCGAATAACCTAAACACTGCTCATGATGCCGATGAGAAAACAACACGGAAACATATCGACGAATCTGTTTGAAATCGAGAATTATAAATGATTATTATTTCCAAAATGAATTCAAAAATGATTCTCAAAATGGAAGATTCTTGTAGAATTGGATGGAACATAGAACTACTATAAAGCTGTTTTTACACTTCACCAGTAAACCCACGGTGGGGTGAGACTGTTCACACTAATTTGAATTGCCACTGCTTGTTTGAATGAAATTATGATTTTAGAAGACCGTCTCTGACAAATATGCCTCCTTGAGTCAGTACCACAGCCTTCTTTATTCATTCAGAAGAATCAAGGTCTGCTCTATCTCCGCCTAGCGGACAGACGGTGAACCGTCAATACACACAAGTATTTGGCGGTTTACCGTCTGTCCGCTGGGCGGAGATAGAGCAGACGTTCAGAAGAATGATCTGATTAAAGATGGGTGTGGTCATTAAAAATCGCACCAATATAAGTATCACTATAGAAAGCCGTGTATGCAAATTTGTTTTCTTGTTATAACTTTGACAACCATGCCTAGATTGTGCTAGGCAGTCCTAGAACAGTGCTGCTAGTTCCACCAAAATCTGTGCGGAACGCTAGGCGAAAAGAGGCCAGTCACGTGGTCTGGAACTCAAGATGACATTTGACGTATTGCCGCCAACAATGGCTCACATTTGATGCGCGCATGCCTCCTCTCCTCCTTTCCCACACACAGGCTTCGACTTATGTGGGTTCTGTTTTTGAATAATTAAAAGTTATTAGATTATATTTATGTATCCATGTATCTTGAAAACATTATATAATACAAAATTAAATGAAATGAAATGCGTGGAGCTTGGCCTTCTAGCTTCTTTTCACCTAGCGTTTTGCACGGATTTTCTTTGAACTAGCAGCATTGTTGATATCAGCCGAGATAACTTCGATACAAAATCTATACTTATAGACCGTGGCTGCTCTTTCCTATCATGTAGGGCTTGAAGCATAAGTAAAAGTCTGTGTCTATTGTTTGATATCTGCTACATCCCATCCATGCAATATAACATGCTCGACTGGTTTGACCAGGTAGCAAAGAGACTTTTAACTCTGCTTAAGGCTGTACGCTGTAGCCATAACTGAAGTACGGTAGGTGAAGAGGTGAGGTATAATATGAATGGAATGTATCTACGTATGTAATTATGTATGTTTATTGAACCCTTGACCCTCTTCCGAGGTAATTGGTGCATAGTCCATGAGTGGAAATATGAATACAAATATTACAACACAAGGTCAACTTGCAGTTGTACAAGTTCATCATAACGATTTGACCTCATAGTCAAGATTGGGATTAAGACAGAATCGGGAGAATGATATAAGGAATGAAAGTGGGATGAAAGTGTATGTAGCAACATTGTGAACGTGAGGGTGGGATTTCTCTGGCAATCATCCAGCTAACGGAGACCTGGACAACAGGATGACAATCAGCACGCGGCAATACCTTTACTGAACCTTATTTCAAGGACAAACCCTGAACCTGAGCTTCACTTCTCAAAATAACGGTTACAACAATTCAAAGTGGATGACACCATAGATATTACCGAGATACGTTACTCAACGCTAACAACGCGTACATATTTGTGTATCAGCAGTAACTCCACACCGCTTCACAAACCGGGAAGTTTCCACCATATTCGACAATAGATATCAGTGATTGGATGAGCGAAGCGAAGACTCAATTTCAACATACCCGAAAAAAAGTACTTGTTTTTTTTGGTCGCGCTCTACAGGTCAGACAAAAATTCAAAATTAATTGAAACTTGGCACACACAAGTATCATTAGTCTATCTAATTCGATACTGTATAGTCTTGAGCACAGCCTCCTTCGTACACATCATTCTTCTCTGATACTGCCCTTTCACTCGGGGTATGCTTCCCATGTTAACCGATGTCCAATTATTTTAGTTCATAAAATCGCCGATGGTGCCGTTGTTTCCAGACCATGACGTCACTTTCCAAAGATGTTCATGCATATCACTCTGTATGACATGTCATGTCTGCGAAGATACGAACAGCTTTGGGAATTTTCGTACGAGAATTTAAATTACGCACGCATTCTATTAGGCCGTGACTTCGAGTTCACCAACTTTGTTTATGACAATAATATGAAAGATTTTATTCAATAATATAATGGAACCGGAATATCACCGGAACAAGTTCTTGAATGATGTTCATTGCTTGGCTTAACATAAATATCGTTCAAGTCTGAACCTGGGTAAGTCTATAAGCCCTAATCAAAATGAAGATATAACATAACCTCAATAACGTAGCAAGAAATTGAAAATTTGTGACTGAATGACATTGTTCGAAGTTGAAACTTTAGATACCAGGGTGCAGTACATACCAGACCATGACGTCATTATTGCCTGCGCGAACAAATATGCGCGAACCCGCCAAAATAGCCATAGTGAAAGGGCAGTATAAGAAATGAATGATTTGAATAAAGAAGGCTGTGGTCTTGGGGCGCAATCGGTTGAACCACTTCTGAGAGAACTCATTTCAAAGTTTTCAAAAATTCCATAAGAATAACCCAGAGAAAAAAATTCAGGAAAAATATTTCATCCGAGAGAATTCAAATTCTCAAGGAATTTCAATTTGATAATGATACACATTATCCGATATGATCGGATGAGCCGTTTTGATGTGAAAAAATATATAATGTCATTTTTATGGATCATTCAAAGCTAGTAAGATACCTAATAAAACCAGGCTACAGGTGACACCACTCAATTGTAAACGATTGAAACAAAGCCTTCTTTATCATCATAGAAATTAATTATGAAAAATAAGATGCAGTGATGTAATGGTTTGGATCTCAAGGTGTATATATATATATATATATATATATATATATATATATATATAT
>OZ023336.1:13273743-13275071 GCA_964007535.1 Brachyptera risi | reverse complement strand
CTCTTAAGAACTAAACTGGCAACACAGGATCACGTCTTGTTTAATTCATCTTCAATGAGCCTGAAGACAAAATGTCCAAAGAGTTGGTTGATTGAATATAAAGAGATACCTGTTAGGTGAAGATGTCGTTACAGAAAAATACACCCGCTGAGTAACAGACTCTGTTGAATTGTGGGACTTTTGCAAGTTGGGGTCAGAATATTTCAATGTCAAGACAGTGTACAGTAAAGATAAGTATTAATTTCCCCCATAATAGTGCATTTACTCCCTAATTTTCCAAGGGGATATTATATTGCTTTGAGATAAAGTTGATTTACGCCCCATGCAACAAGTATTATATGTGTTTGATTATAAAGGATGCCCTCAGAGAGATAGCACGTACATGACGACAGTTGATTGTGATTGCAACTGTAATAATTCAACTATCAAACTGATACTGAAGTTGTGTTCGGAGAAAACCTTTTGGGGAACATTGGTGTTTACTCACTGAAGTTATTATAACAATGTATATTTAAATGGGTCCACCAAATTCACTAATTTATTAATATTCCAATATTTCAATGGGATCAGGAAATTGACATCCGGAAAATTATTCTCAGTGTCTAGATCATGATTATTTGAAATCGTCTTATATTGCTTTTTTTCATTATCATAAATGTTATTGTGCCCCGCAGTTGAAATTGTTGAAATTAGAAGGGTCTCAATAGCCAATCTTTCAATTTTTGATTGATCATTATGTACTATTTATACCATCAATATTATTAGGACTTATCAATTTGAAAAATATACTGTATTATGTGTCTTTTATCCGAAATACTAACTAATCAAAGTGTCTTAATACTGGTTTCATGTGATTATTTTCTTCTTCTGGAAAAACTGTCTACTTTTTTCGCCACTTGATGTAACTTGATTGCTTAAAATTAATAGTAATCAAAGATACCTTACACTTCGTGAGTAGAATATAACAAATCACTCAATGTTTTTTTCTTTTCTTTTCACTTCAACTACCTTAATACTTTCAATATATATATATATATATATATATATATATATATATATATATATATATATATATATATATATATAAATATATATATATATACATGTATATATATATATATATATATATATATATATATATATATATATATATATATATATATATATATATAATATATATATATATATATATATATATATATATATATATAATATATATATATATATATATATATATATATGTATATATATATATATATATATATATATATATATATATATATATATATATATGTATATATATATATATATATATATATATATATATA
>OZ023336.1:13251243-13268743 GCA_964007535.1 Brachyptera risi | reverse complement strand
GGGTAAATATGGCGCATGGAGAGGGGGGGGGGGGGAGCTCGTGACTTTAGCCTGTACGACGTACTGCATGAGGAACAGCCAGCACCCAGCATGAACTTCTCCAAACACTGCGAGACACCGTGCACTTCTTGCTCGCGCGGCCGGGTGTTTTGAGCCGATTGACAAGTTTCACCACTGCAATTACCAAGTTTTATATATTTTACACCCCATTGAGTTGATTTTTTCATCATGGCCTCACATTACCCACAAAAAAATGTAAAAAATACATGGTTGCATATTTTTTTTTTTAAATTGAAAGTTGAAACATGTATATTTTTTATTGACATAGAGACACTTTTTCTAGAAAACGGCCCGAGATGAGTTGGGCGTTTTTTTTCTCTTGTAGAAATTACAAATTAATTAATCTCACACATATTTTCTGATCCAAGTTATTCGATAATTTTTCTATTCAACAATTATTTTAGCATGCTGTTTTCAAGATTTACTGATACTAATGCACAACTTAATTTATTATCTAGTTCATGAAAAACACACACAAAAAATGTGAAAATATAAAATAGATGAAATAGATTATATTCACTTTTTCATTCCAGAATATGTTGAAAAAAGATGCCAAGGAAACAGCCATCAAACTTTACAGTACCGGTATTCCGTTCTGAAGCGATTTTGGTTCGCCACTAGATGATTCAATATAAAGATATACCAGTGGATTAATTCACATTATTTCTTCAGTATCCCCAAGAAGAGAACTGAAATAAATTAATCGAACCAAAAGAGAAGGTAAATTCCAACAAATGGACATATTATCAGTGGTGTCCTTACTTAATAGTCGGGATAGTTTCGTACTAAGCTTTTGGCGGATGGCATTACGTATAGTGTCACGCTGAGAAATCATGGCTGAGTCATATAGTCCCACTAATCATGTGGATCGATCGAATTATAGAACTTTTAATATCATAAAACTCGATTTTTAAATTATACTTTCCAAATAAATACATCGAAATATTCAAGTTTTGGCAGCATTAAATTGAAGATATCTTTTTTCAATACATCCGCAAGGACACGGTCAATAGATTATGATAAAGTTATGAAGAAAAATAATGTTGAGATCTGAATAAGGATGTTAAATGAGAAAATTGCGTCTATGAGGGTAAAATATTTTGCACAAAATTATATTTGAGAAATGAAATATTGGCGAAAAATATTCCCTATGGACACTCATTGTTCTGTGGCTTTGTACCTTTGTATATCATTTTTTTATCAACTGCAGTACTCCCTATTGTTAGAGTCACCAGCCGCCACTGAGCAAAACTACGGCATGCCACATGTGGGCCAGGTGTGACTTGCCTTGGTTATGTCACACACGTATAGCCGTACCAAAGCCACACTATTGCCACATGAGGAAATCTGTAGATACGGCAAAACTACGGCACGCTTTTTACTTAATTGACCGCAGAAGTTCTAGTTCATTTAATTTCTATGTTCGGTGAAAAAATCCAAGCATTGTCTGCGGCAGAAGAAATCAAGTTCATAAGACGTCCACGGAAGAAATACAGCCTCGAGTAGACATCCAATCATAGGAGTACAACTATGGATTGCAGGGCAACCTCACTTGAAGATTAGGTTTCAGTTCTGAAAATGTATTATGAAGAAAGTTCAAATAGAAATGAGAAGAAATTAATGAAGAAGATTGATCTGTAAATTACACAAACGGTTCAAGGGTTGATCTGTCCTAAATCGATCTCTAATTGATCGATATTATCCCTTATGTGGAACATAGAGCACCACTACAAAAAGCCAAATAATCAATACTAATAAAAAATGGAATACGATATTTTTCTTTTTATTTACATTAAATGAGTACAATAAAAAGGTTTCGATAGTTACGATACAGTAGGGCCTACTATGGCCAGTAATCTACTTGAATAAGCAAGAGAAAAACTTATTTTACAACGCAAATTATAGGTCTACATTTTGCATTAAAATCATACAATCATTGAATCTGTTTGGATGACGCCATCGCATTATGCTGTTTGACGCCACATTGATAACTCATGCACTCGTGAATTACAAATTAAGTTACGAGCAGATTGATAATAGAAAATGTCGAACGAGATCACAACTCTTAGGCTGGATCTAAATGAATAACGACGCTATTTCTTTACCCAACGTTCAAGAGAACTAGGAATCATCATCTCAATTCCAGAAATTATAATTAATTCATCCCACAGGACACGCCTCTTCTTCTGAGTCATTACTTGGATCGGTATCGAAACATAAGAATGAGGACAAATGCATACATTATTTCACTGAAATTAGAGTGATGATTTTTAGTTATCTTTAGAATTAGGGGTAGAAATAAAATTCATAGATTATTCATTAATCACTCAAATATAGTCCCAAGGTCATGATATCCTAAATAGCTTAATGCTTATTTAATCGTTTTTATAGATGTAATTAAACAATCCAAGTGCAGTTCAATAGCACGACATTGTCGTTGAATGTTTTGATGAGTCACGAGATGAACACGTCACACGTTTGTGTCGTTATCGTCGGGTCGCGCGTACGGTCTTGCGCTTAGTTGAACTTGCACTTGGAGAAATCCATCTCGGGATGTTGCTCCATGAACCTGGAAGCAAAGAACAATAACTGTTGAATTGACATTTCTCGTCTCGGTGATAAAAACATCAGTAAGAAATCCTATTAAGAGGCTACTTTACATCTCACAACCCATGAGTAAAACCTGCAGGGAACGAACAAAATAGGACAAAAAGCGTCAACACAGGCCCCCAACAATATGTTGTAGCTCCCAACATATGGTGGGTCAACGGTGGGACCAATCAGTCTTATTCTTTTTGCAATAAAACAACAGTGAGTATATCTGTGCCTCTACGTTCAGTAAAAATCATAATTCTATATCATATTACTCAGAAAAAATCGTAAAAACAATGAAAAACAGGTAGAAACATGTTGATTTTTGACCAATATTCTGAAAGGGTTGAAAACATCCTACGAACCAAAGCTCTTCGTACAGGCACATATTGAATACTAGTGATCATCTAACCGAAAACTGTAAGTTAATAGGATGATTGGTTTTTCGTTGCCAACTTGGGCCCCGAACGTCTGCAATCAAGCCAGTAGGCAAGATGTGAAGCAGCCTCTTAAGAATCCATGGGAGTCGATTTAGGGGAATATATGTTTTTTTGGTGACAACTTTTGAATGGTACGTTTTGATGACATTTTATAAAAGAGGAAACACAGATATTCTTAATACTGTCAAGATAGTATAAGAATGAATGAATATTAGGGTTTTGAGGCGCATCGACAGCGAGGTCATTTAAAAAAAGGTGATAACTATCCAACTCATATCGCGTAATTGTCACGCACTAAATTATTATCATCATTGTTATTCATCAGATTGGAATAATATTTATTTTCATATTTATAATAGATCAGACAAGTCCAACATCCTATTAAGACCCCATATTACCAATAGTAAAAATGTGTTAATTAAGCTAATTATCAGTTGAAGTATACAAAATACCATTGGTAACCAAGGGTAATAACAAGTTAATCCACTAATTATCGCTCAATCAACAAATTTATCATTCGTAAAACTGGACCTAAGTGTATTGAATAGTGTATTAAATATATATACTTTGCACTAGTTCAGAGCATTCTACAGAATTATATTCTGGGGCTCCTCATCAACTAGTGATAAGGTTTTTACGGCCCCCAAAAGAATACTACGTCATATGATGAAGCGCGGGCCCAGGGAGGCATGTTGGCAGCTTTTCCAAGATCTCAGGATCCTTCCCCTTCCTAGTTGTACATCTACAACATCTGTATGTGTGTGCGTGAACACTCAGAGGCTTTCCCCACGAGCAACCATAAGCTTCAGTCAACCCGAGGGACAAACCTTATCAAACAACAATTCTGCCGACTCGAAATGACATCGCAGGGAGTGGAACATGTGGGACGCAGATTTTACAACAAATTACCAGACACTTAAACACACTGAGGAAAACCATATTTTTAAACAACTACTCAAAGAGGTTCTTACTGAACTTTCATTTTACTCTACCGGTATTGATGATTTTTCAAAGCATAAATTCTAGTATGCTTCTACTAGATCTTTTTAAACAAATTTGACTATTCTTGACAACAATTTCACAGTTGTACATTTAAAATGTATCAACTGTCAACAAATGTCTATGGAAAAAATAAAATGTATAATATCACTTATGTATTGTGATTTTCAACAAAATGAACAATTGCATTGAATTGAACTGAGTTGAATACCGTATACGATGAAAAAATGTTTTTTTTCAGTCAAATATGTGTGACAACTAGGCAATATTAGATAAATAGTTGATACTTATAGCAACTTGGAGGTATTGTGAATATCTGAGTTTTCTCTTTACTAGAATTTTGATATCTCATGGTCATACTGTTAAAAGTAATTTTTTATTTTTTAATAACATCGAAAGTTAATAACTTTATAAAAGTTATAACAAAAAAACTGATTCGGTTGAATCGACTCCCATGGACTCTTAATGAAAGTTGATAGATAGTATTTCTGAACATAAAATGATGGAAATGACATGAATATTAAACTTCATAACGACGGAAACTCAACGTAACGTCATTACTTCTCACAGACAAAATTGTGATGATGTGTAGCAATAGTGTGTTCACATTCAGTGAATTTATTTTTATTTGTGGAGATTTTATTTTATGAAATTTTCTGCCCAGCTTGATCTTATGGAGTTTTTAGAAACTTTGAGATAATATTTCTCAGAAGGGGTCTAACTTATATGACCCAGAAACTTGACAGTTCAAAATTGGATAAGTTTATGTCTTCGTGTCAATCATGAAAAGTTTCATGTCAATCAGTAAAACCGTAACAATCTGTGCAGTGCTTAAAGAAATAAAAAAATACATATATATACAGACAAGGCTACATAAGAGTGGAATGGAGGTCTTTGCTGACGCTAATTTAATAAGACACTATTAGCAATTGACTTATATGAATGTTTGCGCAAACCGTTAGCGGAGGTATTCGTATGTGTGGCGACTCGAGCGTTGCAGAGATTAGATGTTGAACTGTACCACAAACTTCCAGAATCAAGTGAAGAGAATCCAACACAGGTTATAATATTCTTCTCTAACTCTTGATATTATGCTCATACTGCACAATAAATATCATAAAAATATTGATATTCCGGTTGATCTGCTCCCATGCGCTTTTAAATGAACAATAATCTGGTGACCATCTTGTCAACTGGACGTCTGCGTCCTTTTTGTTTTTATATTGGGCTTAACGATGCACTGAAACGATGACTGAGAATTACTAGCGTCGATGAATGATATATAAGATGATGGGATGATGAGGTGGAAGGTAATTTTATACAGTGTTTTTTAATAGTGGAAAGGTCTTGATCGAGGCCTGTTGGTAAAGAACCATCCCAGTATCAACCTGAATGGCAGAGGAAAACCATGTAAAACCCCTGTCAGGATGGTCGACCATGGCGGGAATCGAACCCCGGTCTCCTGAATGACAATTCAATGGTATGAGCACTCGACCACTCATCTCAGTCGTTTGCCGTCCTGCCCACCGGACTTCTACACCCTGTCAAATGGATAATTCAACGTCCTGTCGACTGGACTTCCACGTCCTGCTGACCGGACATCCGTGTCCTGCCGACTGGATGTCCACGTCCTGCCGACCAGACTTCCACGTCCTGCCACCGCTACTCACTTCTTGATAACGTCCTGCTTCTTCTGCTCGTCGGACGTCGGCAGTCCGAGCTCCTTCTGTCGCTGGTCATACATCATCTTCTCGACCAGGCCGCGAGTCTCTCCGTCCAGGTCCGACAGCTTCGACGGCTCCGGGTTGATCTTACGCGTGCTGATCTCAGGATCCGTCGCCACCAGGCGGCTCCACCACTCCATCTTGTTCACCTGCGCAACAAAACGACTCTCATCACACTTCCTCGTCATCGTAAGACTCAACACTCCATCTTGATTCTTACAGCCCACCTAACACATCCAACATAATGTCAACTTCAACCTATGTCAGACATCTTGAGATAACTTGTGACCAAATTGCAATGGAGATTAATCAAGTGGTAATTTGTTACTATGTAGTATGTGAGTGTACCTGCAGCACTCAATCTTCCACCGGGAAACCGAGGCCGAGCTCAAATAATAATAATTGAAAAATTCATAATAATAATAAAAAAACATTTCTTCACGACTGTTGACTCATTTTATTACGTTTTGTCAATAAAAAAGTCGAGTTATTCTCACGTGGTGATCCATTGAATAATGAAACAATCTCTTAGTAAGAGTCCACGGGAGAATATCAGGTTCTTGGTGATAACTTTTGAACAGTATGAGATATCAAAATTCTAATATAAGAGAAACACAGATAATTATAATAGCTTCAAGATAATATATAAGTTATAGCTATCCAAGTCATGTCGCATTACTGCCAAGCGTCGACAGCTAAAATTTTTTTTTTTTTTAGCTGTGGACACGTCAGTTATGCAACGTTACTTAAATAGTCATAACTTATATCATCTTGTAGCTATTATAATTATCTGTGTTTCTCGTATATTAGAATTTTGATATCTCATACCGTTCAAAAGTTATCACCAAGAAACTGATTTAACAGAATCGACTCCTGTGGACTCTTAAGATGATGATTCAGATTTCCTGTCAATTAGGGTTGTCGTTCAATACGATTTCTCGATAAGAGAGTGATTGTTATCAATATTTTAATATCCAAGATTGATTGCATTAAATATGCAAATTTTAAATTCTCAAACCGAATTGCTAATTGAGACTCAAACAGACTGACGCTGGTGGTGAAACAGAATGATGGCCTGCCAATGGAAGCTGAGCAGCCACGTTGTCTGCTCTATTTCTGACGTCAAAACAAATGGCCAAGACTTGATCGAGCTTCTCGCAGCAATACAATATTCCAGGCTCAGCGTATTATTTTATCCGCCAACAATTTTCAAAAAATCATTTTTCGACAGCGATCAGTTATTTGATAAATTAGTCATGTCAAATATTGAATACTCCGATTTGATGTCGAATAGAATTTTGAAATATCCAATCGATTATGAACAGAAATTTAACAGCAACCCTGATATAAGAATTTTATATCATTATAACTACATCTAGGACTTTATGTAATGATAATCCGGAACAGAGCCGTATCATGACTGAACAGTGTTCCTTCAATTTATTAAATCAGATTTTATGAAGCATGCAAGCTATAAAATATGTGAGCATACTATATTTCAAACATCACCATTTCAATTTCACGCCTCAACACAGACAAAAAATGAAAATAAATGGAATAAAATAAATAAAATGAATGAAATAAAATGGTTCACATCCTTTTCTGTTTCTGATTACGACCCTCTTCAAGACAGCGAATGTTTCGGTGAACACAAAAAAGATTACCCCCCCCCCCCTTTCCACCACCAACCAGATAACGTTGATTATGGTATCAACGTTTATTGTCGTGGAAATTATCACTACTTTAAATATGAGTAGTTAACGATATGAGTTGGTTTATTTTTATTCACAGGCTCAGACTTGGGAATCCAGCGCCAACCTAATTCAGTGCCCCACATTTATTTTCAAAATGTGTAGATAGCTAGTGTCAGGAATGAATGTGAAATGAATGTTGTGTATGAATGTTTTTTTTTCATATGTAAATCTTATACATATAGTTCCATTTCAGTCTATATTATGTTGGTTTTTATTATATTTCTGACATTCCTTATATTTTATCATGAACTATTTATGGAATGTAAAAATCAAATAGGCAAATAAAGTATTGAGATTGAAATTGAGAGAATCTTTGGGTCATGTGAAAAGCACGTGTGACGTCAAAGTATTCTTGCTCGTTACTCGACATTACTAATGATGACTTCTTATTTCTGGAACATTTACACGACAGGGTGCCGCTTACCCGGGTGAGGTCCTGGAGAGAAATACTAGGGCGCTCATTATTTCAGTAGATCAAATAAAAGGAAGGAACATGGCACGGGGAATTTTTCGAAATTTCTCAGATAACATTTTGTAAGTTGAAAATATTGGCCAATGTTGTTGTAGTGTTGATGAGAATAAATATGAATATTGGAAATAATAATGAGAATGAGTTTGAAATATTTTTGATTTTATTTTCACCTGTGATGTAACTCGTGTTGCATTTCTTGATATGATTTCATTTTATTTGAGACAAAAATATAAAAGCCCTGAAGAGAGCAAGCGCCTTCGGGTCCCTAGGCTTTAGCCTTGCTAGCCTGTGCATGAATCCAGGCCGTGTTATCTGCTCATTAGTAATTGTTGTTGAATTGACTAATGGCCAGTTGGTACAACCGGGCCTGAGCAATTGGTACAACCAGGTCTGAACATTTGGTACAATCGATTCTGAACAGTTGGTACAACTGGGTCTGAATGGTTGGCACAACCAGGTCTGAAAAATTGATACAACCAGGTCTGAACGGTTGGTACAACCAGGTCTGGATGTTTGGGTACAACCAGATATGGATGGTTGGTACAACCAGGTCTGGAGGGTTGGCACAACCAGGTCTGAACGGTTGGTACAACCAGGTCTGGATGGTTGGTACAACCAGGTCTGGATGGTTGGTACAACCAGGTCTGAACGGTTGGTACAACCAGGTCTGAACGGTTGGTACAACCAGGTCTGGATGGTTGTTACGCCCAGATCTGGATGGTTGGTACAACCAGATCTGGATGGTTGTTACAACCAGGTCTGGATGGTTCGTACGACCAGGTCTGGATGGTTGGTACAACCAGGTCTGAACGGTTTTTACAACCAGGTCTGGGTGGTTGTTACAACCAGGTCTGGAAGGTTGGTACAACCAGGTCTGAACGGTTGGTACAACCAGGTCTGGATGGTTGGTACAACCAGGTCTGGATGGTTGGTACAACCAGGTCTGAACGGTTGGTACAACCAGGTCTGAACGGTTGGTACAACCAGGTCTGGATGGTTGTTACGCCCAGGTCTGGATGGTTGGTACAACCAGGTCTGGAAGGTTGGTACAACCAGGTCTGGAAGGTTGGAACAACCAGGTCTGGACGGTTGGTACAACCAGGTCTGGATGGATGGTTGGTAGGGGAGCTGACCTTCTCGATGTTGACGAGCAGCGTCTTCTTGTCCTCGAGCACCCACGTGGACTCCTCCAGCTTGATCTCGGAGGGGAAGTCGGCGTCGATGACTGGCGGCTGTCCCTTGAGGCCGCACGTCAGGTGGCGCTTCGTCATGACCACGTTCAGGTCGCGCGGCCGCAGGTCGAACCCTGCGCAGATCGGCACGCGCAGCTGAAACAACACAATACACACATTACACACTCTCTCTCTCTCTCTCTCTCTCTCTCTCTCTCTCTCTCTCTCTCTCTCTCTCTCTCTCTCTCTCTCTCTCTCTCTCTCTCTCTCTCTCTCTCTCTCTCTCTCTCTCTCTCCCCCTCTCTCTCGCTGGCGAGTTCTACAATAAAAAAAGTTTTACAATATGGCAACGTGAATAATTAAAAGAAAATAAATAGACATAATAATACCGGTAGTGATATCGTCTTTTTTTTCTTATTAGGTTTCAACGACGCACTATAGGCCTACTGATGGCTACGATCTATTGGCGTCGGTGGATGATGAATGAGATGAAAGGTTATTTTATTACGATCTTTTTGGATGGTGGGAAGGAGTCGATCGTGGCCTGTTGTTAAGGAACCATCCCAGTATCAACCTGAACGACAGAGGGAAACCACGAAAAACCCCTGCCAGGATGGCGGGAATCGAATCCCGGTCTCCCGAATGACGCTTCAGTGTGTTACCACTCGGCCACGCATATCGGTAAAATCCGAATAATTGATAATGCATGCACTTGAGAGTGATTATCCAAGAAACAGGATGAGTTTCAATCCGCGGGCTCAAAGAGTTGGACGATAACCGAGTAGATTATTCGAACAAATGGGACGTCACAGCACTACAAGAGACAGGCGGACCAACGCAACCCGCGATACAGCTTAGAATATCTACACAACACCTATACACATGTATACGTTTGACATATCAATCCATCTGACAATGTTTACGTCCTCCAAATGTCAACAAGTGGGCACTCGAATCCAGATCAACTCTTTTTCTGTCACAGGTAATCTGTGAAACCGATAATGCCCAAACACAGGCTGTAGAGACCGTGACGTCACAGCCGCCCACTCGGTCACATGACACGAGACAAATGAACGCGCTTTAACCGCCCTAATCGATGATTTATGGGACGCCTTTCAATGATTGCCCGTTTAAAGCGCGAGCATCAACAGGTATGGGCGCCATTAATCACAGCCAGTTGGGTGCGATGAGGGATCATGTTGCCAGAGTCGATAAAGCAGTTCTAGCTTACATACTACTTTATCGACTCTGATGTGAGAAGAGACGAATAACAACACAGGACTGTCGATTATAATCCGTCAGAATATCGGTATTGTTTCATTTGAGATTATAATATATAAATATATATATATATATATATATATATATATATATATATATATATATATATATATATATATATATATATATATATATATATATATATATATATATATACATATATATAATCAACTCAAAAATTGATTGTAGAATGTTATAAATGGAGATATAATAGCTTTCTCGACAATAATGTGAGAAGAGAAAAACAGTTTTTTTGGCTTACTGTCCGGAATAAGAACAGTCGAGTCTAACAATTGTTCTGTCTATTATTTGCTAGCATGGTTATAGGCCTATATACTGTGATGAAACCCAACCTTTTCTCATTTCAATTGAGATGACAGAACATTTTGCGCGTTACTATTTGTAATTTTCTCTATTTTTCAAGATCCAATATTATATAAGGTGCATTGACTTGCCCCCCACCTCCATTTCAAAAGAGTATATTTTCTTGACTTTGTCCCCCCCCCCCATCATATTGAAATTGGAATAACTAAAAAACGGTGAAAAAAACGGTTTTCACGACATCCACATTTCAATAACTTCGGAGAAAATACACATTTCAAATGTGGTGGGGGATGGGGGGGATGGGGGAACTGGGGGGGGGGGAATGGGGGGGAGGAGTGGGAGGGAAGGGGCAAGTTGATGCACATTACTGAATGCTATAATTCCGTTATCTCTTGAAAAAAGCATTTTGTATCATTATAATTTATTTTGAAAGTACGGTAATCAATACTATATAGACATGGAAGCGTGGTTTTGATCAAAAATTAACTCAACTCAGAGATGTATTATTTATTCATCGGAGTTCTATTTCATACATTAAAAATATATTATATTTGTCATTTTATGAAAAAGTAAACTCTATTCTGAAAATTATCTGCAGAATGATGGTGAATTTATTATATATATAATGAACGTACAACATTCATGAATGGCTTTCATTCTCCATTGTGATTCAATAATATCCAACAACTGCGAGAAAATGAAACCCTGTACCGCGTTTCTAGTGTTTCGCTGCTATACTTGTGTATAGGCAACCCGCTAGCCTCAGGTGCAAGAGAAGTAGCGTGGATCTAGTACGCTAGAATCTAACCTGTTATGATGTAGCTCAAGATGAAATAACGAAGATAATAGATTCTAACTCAACGCGAGAAATATGAACCATTTGACAGTCTTTTCGAGAATATATTTTGATCTATTAGATGAGTGTATGAGAGGATCTCCACGCGACGCTTGTGGCACTTTCTCTGTGGTTATTCCTCTTAAACGCACTGCTAAGATCGGACGCATCATTGAATGTTTGTGAACAAGCGACTTTCAACTCAAGAAACAGATAGGCATATGAAAAAAATGAATTTTCACTAAATGAAGAATATAATGGTGTGTGTTGAAAGCTTGTGAATAAACCCTGACATTCAAGCCTGTTACTACAATCATTATTATGACAATGAAAAATACAACAGTTGATGGTTTCAGCATTTTTTGATACCAAATTTTCCGAAATAAATGAATATCAGAGTTTTAAGGCACACCGACAAAATTTCCGATCCAACTGAATAGTGTGATAGAGAACCATCTTATCATCTTCAGGTGCTAACATTGTGGGTGTTATATCACAACCAATACGAGTTGAAAATGTCGAATTCAAAGCTGTCAAGTAGTTTCTGGAATAATTCATACCAACATTTGAAACATTAGTTTCAGACTAGTCGCTATTTTCGTATTATTCCCATGTTATTTTCATATCTCTATTCACACTAATACTTTTTCATATTGGGCTACTGTTTATTATTACTCTCTCATTATTTTCTACAATCATTTTTTTAATCAATCATTCATGTGTGATTTATTATTATTGTATGTTTTTCCAACTTCATTGATTTTGTATTTGATTATTATTATGTGTCAAAAGGCAATCATGTATACCATGACATGATCTTCAATAGAGATTTATATATAAGTTATCAAAATTGGAAAACGGGTGAAAATTCTCAGCTTCAATGACAATTGATATGTGTAAAGCGGGGATATTCGAAATTGAATGTAGCACTCTATTCGAATTTCTCTTGAAACATAAGTAAGCTGTATGGATTCATAAGCAAGCATATATTCTCGGGGCGCCTGAACAGCATTTACCGGAATGAAGTAAACCGGGTTGCGTGATATGGGCTTCGGGCTGTGAAACTTTACCCGAACCTCCGACTACTTTTACAACCATGCATTCATAAGTAGCCCAAGCCGAGGGGTAAACAACTAGTAAATTTGGTGTACACAAGATTTTAGATTTCAAGGGATTTCAACGAGATTTCAAGGGATTTCAAGAAGATTTCGGAGGATTTCTGGAAGATTTCATGACAAGAGTAGGCCTACACCAGATTTCACGAGTTGTTAACCCCTTGGTCCGAGCCCATGCTCTACGACTGAGTATACCTTATTCAGGTATACGCTCTTCAGCACCCTTATATTTTATTAAAAGAAACAGATTTGAAAACCAACAAACAATAGCCCCCCCCCCTACACCCTCCCCTCAATCAAACGAGATAACAATCTCAAGGAGCCGCGAAGAGACAAATTGTAATAGAATTGCGTCCAGTCATTTGAAAAACAAGAAAAAACCCGGCACCTCCACCAAAGACTTTCTGGGCTGGACTTTCAATACCTTCAAGATGGTATGAAATAAAACTCATGTCGCATATTTGTCGAGCGTATACAGCTGTAAAACCACATTTTACAGTTATATACGCTCGACAATTATGCGACATGAGTTTTATAGTTATATTTCATACCATCTTGAAGGTATTTTCTTTATTATAATATTGATAATGCATACCGTTCGAAAGTTATATCACCAAAAAACTGATATCTTATTCAATCGACTCTCATAGACACTTAATTGGGGACCAATGATTTTGTATCAAGTTGCGATGTTATTAAAAAAAATAGCATCATAATATTTATGTATTTATGTAATTGCCCATATAGGGTGAGAGGGCATGCGAGAGAGATAGTAGGCCGTAACCATGACAGCCGAGTGCGAGGTAGGTGATGCCCTACAAGAGTGGTCAGCCAGAACGAGCGTGAGCTGATGCCGACTCCCCCGCACGACCACAGCGCATGCGCGGATAAGGTCAGCACGACACTTGAAACTTTTCAACAATTCCAATGACGGTGACCAGAAGTCAAGAATTGAAGGTGTTTGCTTGACATGTTACCATCGAGCTCTTTGGACTTATTGACTTGGTGTTGATTCGATTAAAAGGCATATCATTTACACTTGCGGTTACATAGAATCGTTTGATACGAAATTGATATTTTCAATTGAATGAAAACTTCACACGTTTGACTGATTTTTTTTATAAACCATGCGTGGAGTGCGTATGTGAAAACTGTAGGCTTCTGTCTGCCAGTTTTTCTTTCGAATTGTATCGATCAGTATTGCCAGTTGAATTCTTTTTCGGGATGTATTTTAATGTAGCTTGATGTACTACTTTATATATATCCGCAACTAGATAAAGCTATAGAAGATATACACTACAAACCCTAATAATATATTTTTCAATTCTATTTTGGCGAAGTTTGACGAAAGTTCATGACTGTATATTATTAGGTATTTCAAATTTGCCTATTTTTTGTTATTATGAAGCATAATGAAGTTTGCTATACTTCATTTTCGTTTTACTTCATTTTCCAATTCATTTATATTGGATTTGACGACGCACTGGATATATAAGATCTATTGGCGTCGGTGAATGATGTATGAGACGTTGAGATGGCATAGAAGATCATTTAATTATGTGCTGACAGAGGACAGTGGAGAGTAGTTGATTGTGTCTCAGTATGAACCTGGACTCTTACGTATAGTCAATTCCGTGTTAGTGCTAGCTTCAAGAAGCTAGGACTTTGATTGGTTAATGATAACTAGGAGAGCTATCTGTCATGGCAACATGTCTGGTCTATTTGTATTTCCACTGTTGAGAGCGCTAAATCCTAACCCTGCTTATGAGGTGGGCTCCAAAATGTGAAAATAATTCAAACTGAGAATTGAGACTGAGAATTTGTTATTATGATATTCTGTCATTGTTCGTAGCTTTTTTAGTGCACATTATCCAAGCAAAGTTCTAATATACATATTTAGATGAACGTAAGCGAAGACTCCATCCCAGTCTTATAGGGCTTTGTGTTTATTTTTTTTTGGGGGGGGGGGGGCTTCACAGGTCACAGGGGTTGACTGATCGACACGAAACTGTTTATGCACACGTAAACTTATCCAACTTAGAACTGTATAATTTTTGAGATGAATCGGTCGAACCGATTTTGAGAAATATCATCTCAAAGTTTCCAAAAACCCCATAAGATTAGGCTGAGCAAGAAAATTTGAAAGATAAAATCTCTCCAGATGAAATAAAATTCTCTGTAAATGTGTGAACATGAATGATACACATCACTATTATTAATTATATAATTAAAATTATATAATTATAAAATTATATAATTATAATTATTATGAAACTATATAATTATATAATTATAATTAAATCAACGGTTCTATTCATCAAATATATCATACAAATAATGACAGAACTGGGTTACCGAGATTCACTGCTTTCTAGATTCGACATTTGCCCAACAATGAAGTATTTTCTTTATGCGTCAAGGTGTGTAGAACACTAGAGTCGATGAGGCAAGGGTAGAACTACTTTAACGACTTTTAAACCTTATTCAGATATCTCGCTCATCTTACAACGCATATTTCGCGTTTGACTAGTCACATTACATATTCATATGTATATATACACATATACTAGATTCTAAGACAACTGCACAAGCAATTGGTCAGTCCCCTTGAAAGTACATATCAGGCGTTGAGGTGTGAAGTGAAACGGGAGAGCGGTCCATTGGACATGGCTGACAGCATCCCAGTAATGTCGTCCTGACCATAACGCCGTCACCTTGACTCGAACCCGGGTCCCCGTCTCTCCGGCACAGTATGTGGGCCACATCGTGTTGGCGGTTCCGAGCGACCGCGTGAACACTGCCGGTCGGGTGTGCGGAACCGCCAACACTCGTGATGGGGGGGGGGGGGGTTGGATAACGGGGGAGTCACGGAATCACATTGAGAAGTCACCGAGGCTGGAAGTTATTTGTAGGTTATCCCTTGGTACAGTTTCTGGGGGGAGATTTTGAGGGGTGAATGGGCTGATCATTTAATTATTCTTGATGTTTTAGAAAGTTTTTTTTAATGAAATCAAGTTTGAACAATTTTGCGTTTTTTTTTTTTGTGAAGTACAAAGTCACTTATGTTACTGAGTGAGGCCACATCATGGACGAAGTTTAAGGTTGTTTCAACATTTAATAAATGGTGTTAATCAGGAGAATCATTACACATTTCAACTGTGCCTTTTATAGGCAGCACATCAAATCACCGAGAGACCAAATGATTGAAAAAGAAGATGACCGAATCTTCGTTTCCTCGACGGACCAAATGCTCGAAATCCCATTTTATTGAAAAACAAATGACCGACACTTTTTTCGATCAAATGGGATTTCGATCAAATGGGATTTCGATCAAATGGGATTTCGATCAAATGGTATGTAGCCGTGCCTGATACACATGATTCTCCATTTTTGAAGGTTAATGCTAGATCTTTGAATGTTACTTCTATCTGTTTCTTAATATTGTTGTATTTTTTGAGAAAACTCGATACATCAAGTTAACGACAGCGAAGTTTGACCAACTCTCAAGTCTGGTAACTAGATTTTGAATAAGGAATGTCAACAAATATTATGTTTCACCGAAGTTGCATGAATTGACAACAAAGTGTTATTAATTATATGATTTTGTGTCTATATACGTGAGTTGGGTCTCACCTACCAAACCAATTCAAACACAAATATCAACATTATTGGCTTCATTTGAATGGCAATGATTTGTATGGACGAGATTAACGATTACATCTTCAACTACATCTTTCGAAAACATCAAATGTTCAACGTTACATCGAATTTCTCTACAAAGTACAAATACCAGAGTTTAACAACCATTTCGTGAGCAGTTAACCCTCACCTCTCGCCGTGTTCTTCAGTCTACACTCTCGTGAACACAAGGATACTATACAACTAATCATAGAGAAAGAGCTTGTTGATGCTGGATTTCAGTAAATTAATATCACAATTAGTTTTTTCACTTGATCGTCTGTGTATTGATATATTCGGTAATTCGTTTTTTTATTATTATTCAACTGATTATCTATATTATCTAGCTATCAATATCTATGTATCAACGTGGCTATATTGTAGTGCAAGTTCTATTGATTTATCTCAATTCCGTATCAATCAATCTGGAATCTTTTAATGTATCATTATGTGTTGTATTATTTGTTTGATTTAGGGCCTACTATAAATACTAATTCGTTGATGAATCATAAGTGATGGCTTACTGCCATATACTTAATTGTGATGCTATTTAAAGGTCCGGTATTACCAAGTCCAGTTAACAGTTATCTGAGAGTTGGTGAAAACAAATATCCCAGGTAACCATGGTGATAACAACTTTTATCTGCCAGTTGGAGCTACTCCCTCGTTGGTAATACCGGGCCTTATAAGTTAAATTGTAAGATATGTAATACCACAAAACCGAGATACAATACTCGAAGTAAGGAAGGCGTATATATAGGCCTATTTGTGTCTCAGCAGTAACTTCACACCGCTTTGTAAACCGGCAAGTTTCCATTAAACTCGACATATAGGCCCATTAGTGATAATATGGAATATCTTGCTTGGATTATATTTTGAAATGTCCAATATGGCCGCCGAGATTGGAACGAGCATATGTTGCTATCGACTGCAGGAGTATGTATCTCGGTAAAGTAATATGTGTATCTATAAACAGCTCACGATTAAATAGTAAAATGTCTTTACATGCATTCTATGAATTGAGTTATCACCAATCAATGCTCAAGTATTTCTA
>OZ023336.1:13233743-13246243 GCA_964007535.1 Brachyptera risi | reverse complement strand
CTTACATTGAAACTGAATCTAAATAGATACATGTTGATAGACTTCTGTCAAGTAAGAAATGACAAACAATAGTTACCATAGCAATACAGCGAACTGGTGGACTACCAAACATTCTGATTGGTCAATTCCAACTGGTGCACATTGTTGTATCTCTCTTTGCAACAATGAGTGACGTCACTCGACAGAAGCCTATGCTATTTCAAGCTAGGCCATTGTTGATTTTTTGAAACTTGTTTCAAATCTGTTGAAAATATCATTTGTTTCATGTAAGCTCACATTGAAACTGAATCTAAATAGATACATGTCAATAGGTACTTGACTTCTGTCAAGTAAGAAATGACAAACAATAGTTACCATAGCAATACAACGAACTGGAGGACTACCAAACATTCTGATTGGTCAATTCCAACTGGTGGACATTGTCGTCTGTCTCTTGCAACAATGGGTGACGTCACTTGACAGAAGATTATATAGTCTATTGATACTATTTTCAGCTTTTATTTACAGAGTATCCCACTCAATTGAATGATATATTGTTGGCATATATTGAGAAAATAGATAACATACAATTCTAATAAGACTGCTAAAGAAAAACCACACATTAAACAGGGAATTCTCACTAAGCATGTGTTCTTGTCCGTCACAATTTTGAACCGACAATATTATTATCATCCAATCGTAATCCAGAAGGCGTCCGAAATAAGATGGCGTCTTCGGTCCGAACATTGTGTCGTCAAATTTGGTTCGATAAGAATGGACGAAATTCAGCCGAAACGATTTCAGTCCACTGTCTACTGACTTCTGGTTATTCCAGAAGGCACTGGACTTGACTTCAACACTACAACCGGAAGCTAGTTTTAACAGTTTGTTTCTTCGGATTCGAGGAGTCGTGAGTACTTGAATTATCAATTGAGTTATCAAATAAGTCCAATTGACGACTCGAAATGGGCGTGGCTTCACCAGTAGGCCAGTTGGATCTATATCATTTGTGGTCATTTAAAGATACCCCGATTGGATATTTGAATTTCACCACAGTTCTAACAGCCCTGTTGATTGGACGGTATGATTTCTGGCGTCAAGGGGGCGGAGACTGCGAGTCGTCAATTATCTCATACCGGCACATGTAGCCGAGTGGTTAACGCACTTGCTCCATGTAATCCGGGAGGTGAAGGGGACATAACGAATCCGGTTCGATCCCCGCCGCCGCCCATCTTTACAGGGGTTTCTCGTGGTGTCCCTCCGTATAGTCTAGGCTTAAGCCAGGATGGTTCCCACACTATAGGCCACGACCGCTTCCTTCCCACTATCCTATCCCACCTCTACACGATAAGAGTCATACAGACACTTGTGAAACTCATGAGGTACACAAAAAAATAAAAATGCAAAAAAATATTATGCCCAATACTCGGATTTACTCAACAGAATATTATATCCAAGACTGTACACGAACTATTAAATATTGTGCACCACATTGTTGACGAAATAACAAGCCGTCAGTTTTCTCATGGAATTCTCGATATAATTCGAGTCACCACGTGACCGTGACGTCACACACTTGACCTCCCGTCTCATTCAACTCTTCTCATCGGTTGACCAATCGATTGATGAATAACTGCAACCAATTGCAAGGTCACTCGTCAACTTTCCCCCGTGATACGGGTTGTTCATTGTTACAGTATTCACGAGATATGAAGCTTCCAATAGACCGTCTCCCCCATCTCACACCATTGGCGCGCGGATGGTTCGCGCATTCATAATTGTTATCAACGAGATATGAAGGTTCCGACTGACCGTCTTCTCTATTCCACATCACTAGCGCGCGGGTGGTTCGCGTCTTCATCTGATGTGTCGAGCTGTTATGAGGGTACTTGACTCTTCATGTTCACTTGCAATGTTCGCAATTACAACTCAATTATCCGCGCTGTAATTGGAGGCCAATCGGCCAATCAGAAGATATCAGCCGGGTAATTGTGTGGAGAAACGATATCACAATTGTGTTTGCAAAGTTGACAGCAATCAAACACAAATTATGAGCTAATTGACTATAAGCTGAGATGAATATACTTGCATCGGTGAGCGGGAAAATGTCCCTGATCAAAATGTCCCGGGCAAAAAAAAAATATTCATGGATAAATATCCCAGACAATTGAACTACGGAAAAATATTCCTCATGAAAATATCCACGGAAAAACTGACTGCGGTAAAAATACACGTACAACTCGGAAAATGATCCACGGTAGAAATATCCCATGGCAGCTTGAGCGAAGAAGTTTTGTCGGAATTTGATCCAAAAGATTGCATATGAATAAGCAGTATGAAATTGATGTTATGAATGGAACTTAAATTTAAAATATGGAATTATTGGATGGATAAACGACAGCGCAGACATCTATCCGAATCTTCTTGAGCTTTGTCCGCGTTCTTTTGTGTGGAATGGATGTTTGTTCGCAATACACAGGTCGCACGGTTTGACTCATGAAACTTTTCCAGGACACGCATTCCTATGCCACTTGGAACTGTATAGTTTTTGTGCCAGGTCGGTTTGATCACTTTTGAAATAAACTAACTCGGAACTTGAAAAAAGGCAATGAGATTGGGCCGGACGAGAAGAATTTTTTTTTTTTACTCCTTCCCACTATCCAAAAACACCTAATAAAATAACCTTCCATCCCACCATCTCATATATATATATACCATTCACCGACGCCAATAGATCTTAGTCATCAGTGTAGTGCGTCGTTAAGCCCAGCATAAGTAAATACAATACTGCATTTTCTAGTAGGCCTACATCCACTCTAATATATCAATAGGAGTCGCAATGTTTAGAGGAATGCATTGAAGACTGCATTCGTTGGATTTCCCTAATCAGTCAACAAACACCCCGATGCTCTAACGTCCTGATAATGATTCTACGAGACTAGAATAGGAAGTAATTCTTGGAACTCTGACAATATAATCAGATATTTCCCTAGCAAGAGATCATGAGGTCGAACCCAGCGGGAGATGCATCTTCACCCACACTTGCAGACACGGAATAAGAAGGTTCCGAGCGACCGTCTCCCCTATTCAACACCATTACCGCACAGGTGGTTCGCTTCTTCAACAATCGCGAATCCAAGTAAATAGACGCGAACAGAAACAGAAGGTTCCGAGCGACCGTCTTCAATATCAAATACTATTACCGCACAGGTGGTTTGCACCTTCATCTATCGCGAATCCGAGTGAAGGAAAAATAAGAATGGTCCGAGCGACCGTCTCCCCCATCCGACATCATTACCGCACAGGAGGTTCGCACTTTCATCTATCGCGGATATCAAGTTTCGAAGAATTTCATCGAATCATCTTCAACGCGTCACGAGGAATGCTTGGAATGTGTGACGTCAGCGAGGTCGTCTGGACGACCTTGAGCCGTCGGTCGTCTTCGTTTTCTGGCGCCACGAGAAGACAGCGGCGGACCGGAGTACGCAGACGCGCCCCCCATGAGCTCATCGGCTGTTTTATACCGTGGTGATCGGCGCCACTTGATGGAATCTTGAGTGGTTAAATGACAGCTCACGAACAGGTGGGCTGATTATAAGATTGTGATTATAGGTGGATATTTTGGGATATTTGGTCATTGGAATTAATTTATGCGGATGCTTTGGGAATAGAAACAATTTGAATGGAGTGAGAGCATGGTGGTCAGTTGGCTATAGCAACTAGAGAGATAAGTTGGCGGAGGTGAGATTGGAGAATCTGATGGGGGAACATTTTTGGATGAAATAGTGATGAATATCTCAGGAATATATCCTTGGAAGAAAATGTTTTTCGGAGAAAATATTCTTCGGAAAGAATATCATCAGGAAAAAATATTGAAGGATAAAATATGACAAGAAAAAATATCTCCGGGAGAATATATCGAAGGATAAAATAACCTCGGGGAGAAATATCTAAAGATGAAATATCCCGGGAAAAAATATCCTCAGGTGAAAATATACATGGGAAAAAATATACCCTGTGAATATTTGTTTGGCCAACAAAGTGAGGATTATTGCATATACCCTGTGAATATTGTTTGGCCAACAAAGTGAGGATTACTGCAGGCAACTCAACATATCATGACCTTAGGGCAAATTGGAGAACACTATTCAAGTTGGACTTGGATGGAATCGCAAATAATGATCAGTAGGCCTACTAGTATTTGATCATCTCTGATGAAATAATGAATAGTGTTTCAATTTACATTCACAACAGCTGTCTTCGAAATTAATTTTGAACAACCTTTCACAAACTTGAATCAAATTCCCGCACACAAAAAGACTGCTGTAATCAAGTTTCAATGGGATATCTTTGTCAGGGATATTTTTACCGGGAGATATATTTTCCGGGCATATTTCATCCAGATACTTTTCTCCGCTCATTTTGTTGGATCACAACAATGTGTGGCATGACTTGAGAAAAGCCGTAGACTATACAGATTTCCTACGCCGACTCGATGTGTTCTTGTCCTCAGTCGTTTAATGGAGGGTTCATGACCGGATTAGAAGACTGATAATTACAGGCGTGTATTCCAGGATATTAGTCATGATCATATAATTGCTCTGGCAGCTTAACGTCGTGTCGGCCCAGCGTTGTGGGATGGGCGAACTTTTAGGTAGATGGCTATGAAGCCGACTTGAATATTTGATGATTATTGATGGCTCAACGACCCCACCAACTGCTAGGTTATACGGGGGTACGAACGAGCAGGTGAATATAAGATCTATATGAATAGGTGAGATGAATTTAAATGAAAACAAAACAAATTATTCAATGGTGATATGTCTACATAAAATTGGTAATGTATTTTCCAAATTATACTTTTACTATAAATCAATTGAACATGAAGAATAATTGTATAATCTGTATTATTTATATATTTGTATAGTTATGTAGGCCTATTATGTTCACCCCATCTTGTTAGATGAGCGTGGCGAAGATTTTCATTTCACATCGGAAAAATGGACTCCGTTTTTATGTTTTTGTTTGTATGTTTGTAATTTTGTGCGCGGCATACGTACAGGTAAACCTATCGACTTGAAACTTCTTCTACATATTTCTGTCATACCGGAATAAGTTGTGATTGTTTTTCAGAAAATTCGGTTCGAAGGTTTTTCCGGGAAAAAATCGGAAAGTTTGAGAAATCCTCATAAGAAAAACACGGATGAAAAATACTTTAAACGTGGAAAATGTTCAAAAACTTTGAAATATTGACTGAATATGGAAAACGTAATTACGGATATTTTCAATGACTTTCACAACATTCGGATGAGAAATAACCAAGAAAACGCAATAAAAGTACCCATTTCATTGAAGGTTGGGATCAATTGGTTTTGCAAAGTGTATTCGTGATTAAAAGCAAAGTGTCTGACATCTGGTGACGTTTTAGTGAACTGGGCGGAGGCAGATACTTTCAAATTATATACGAATCAATTAATGTGTAATTACAATATTAAATACAGAATTTAAATTAATAAAATTATTGATTATTAAAATTACTATATTAATTACAAATATAATGTGTGTAAGCATACAACAACATGACATCTAGGCCCAACTGCCTCCGGAGGGCCAATCGCCCACTTCGACAGTGCTGCCGCCTGGTTAGCTTTTAATCACGAATACGCGACAGGTTGCAGCACTATAAATATCAACAAGTTGCAGGTAAGGTTTTTGAACGTTTGGAGTAATCCAAGGTCCATAGATGTTGATTGATCTGACAAAATAATTTTCATTCTAGATTTCCATACTTCTGAGCTCATCTCACACCGGAAATCCCGCGTTTTCCTAGTTATTGATAAATTTGAAAGAATGTGTTTGATCCGTTGGTAGACAATCTTCATCTTTCGTGGATACAAGTAGGCTAAATGATGTGTCAATTGGCAGCAATGCTCTGTATCTATGAAGACACATCTTCACTAGAATAATTCAGCCGATTGAACTGTAAAAGGATTGACGTCGAAGCTCTGTTAGTTTGAAGACGTGAATTGAAACTTGGATACGCTCACCTGTAGACCGTGCATGATTCTGCTTCTTCTAACTGAGTCATTGCACAATTACAGACAATAAGTACAGACAATATGGCCTAATCACTGATTTCAACGAGTCAGTACAGATAATAACGGTGGAATAAACATTGTTTTACAATCACACAATTCAAAAAGTTCTCCAGCATCCCGAGTCCTGACCCTCTTCTGTACCAGCTGTTCATACAGCAGCAAAGATGATCATAGTTTATTTGCCTGAGGATTGGTTATATCAGCCTTGGAGCAGCTCAAGTTCAGATTGAATTTGTAGACTTGGAACCGAGTCTTAGACTTGATCTGGGAGTTAGTGAAAATAAGATAGCATGTGTAACCAGGACTTGAAACTGCCAGCTAGAGCTGATCCCACGATAGTAATTCAGGCACTGGTTCGGATACCAATGCACATTTTTTAATTCAATTCAATTAATTTCATTGTAGTTTTATAGAACTTGTCCAGGCCTGGTGAATTGTCCCCTTTAATCTGTTGGGAAGAAGGCAATTAAATCCTGATATTGAAGAACCATCTTAGTATTAACCTGGAAAACAGAGGGAAACCAAGGAAAACCTCCATGATCGACCATGGCGGAAATCAAACCCCGATCTCCCATATTATCAAATTAAGCATCATTATACTAATACATAGGTTAGACGCTAATCCTCAGATTGGTAAACTTCAGTTGAACTAACCGGTAATGAAACTTGTATATATATATATATATATATATATATATATATATATATATATATATATATATATATATATATATATATATATATATATATATATATATATATATATGTATATATATATATATATATATATGTATATATAAACATATGTATATAAATATATATATATATATATATATATATATATATATATATATATATATATATATATATATATATATATGTAAATATATGTATATAAATATATATATATATATATTTATATATAATTATATATATATATATATATATATATATATATATATATATATATAAATATATAAATATATATATATATATATATATATATATATATATATATATAT
This sequence comes from Brachyptera risi, assembly GCA_964007535.1. Taxonomy (NCBI): domain Eukaryota; kingdom Metazoa; phylum Arthropoda; class Insecta; order Plecoptera; family Taeniopterygidae; genus Brachyptera; species Brachyptera risi. The sequence goes on along the minus strand of OZ023336.1, from coordinate 13,239,144 downwards.
ATATATATTCATCTATTTATATATATATATATATATATATATATATATATATATATATATATATATATATATATATATATATATATATATATATATATATATATATATATATATATATTTATATACATACTGTGACCATCAATACGAGATGATACTATTTTTAGCGCTGACGTGATTGTAAATCTGCCACTAAACAAAGGTGAGTACACAGGTCAGTATCGGTTCTGAGAATTGCTTTACTGGTTTTATTGTTATCGTCTGGATACGTGATTGTTTCACAGCGGAGTCGTGTTGGAAATTGGAATTGAATGAAACCATTTTTGGATATAAATATGACGTCGATCAGTGCTACAAGAACTGAGGGACCCGCTGTGGATCGCACGCATGATGAGAAAAGATAACCGAGATCTGCAAGCGAGATAGAAGATGATTGATGATGGAATGATAATGATGATCACAATCTCAATAATATATATAATAAGAAACAAAATCTATCTTGGATTAAAATAATCACAACAGTTGAATGTTACCTATAATGTATTTTAGACCGACTGTATGTCGATATGATTTGAATTATATTTCGTATTGTTATATTTATAAACAAAACAACTAATCTTGAAAATCCTTAATTGGACAAGAATAAAATGAGGATAAAATCGAATTTAATGTTGGTTATTCCTCATGGCTCATTCAGCTACACAAGGTTATAGTGAAGAAGGCTAAGAAACTGAAGTCAAGTGAGGCGTGGGTTCGAATGAGTAAATGTTAGGGTTCAAAGGCGCATCGACAGCGAGGTCACTTTGCACTTATGTTCATGTCCGTGTACTTAGCCATGGTTGTCAACGTTTGTGGAGGTTTCAAGCATATGGAGGAAGCGGGGAAGAGATAGAAAAGTGAGGGAAGATGAGCGAAAGAATGGTATAAGGTAGAAAAGTGCGATTCGCTCAGTACTTCCTCTATATGAACCGGTCACTAGAAGACCTCCACTCGACCGAGACGGTCCCAACTTGGTCTGAACCCTCACTCCAGACTACTAACTGACTCCAGATATTTCATGACTAACTGTCATATGCCACCCTCCGTAGCTCATTACGCACCTCTACGTATACGGACCTCACTACTACGTATAGCGGACCTCTCGCGTTCGTACATAAGGCACCGCTACAAAACTGAAGTCACTCCTGGGTAGTGGGTTTGATTCCCGCATAGGGCATGTGTTTTTGTCAACATTCTTTCACTTAATCACTTCATAGTTTCATTATCTGCCCATTCGTACCCCCTTATAACCTAGCTGTTGGTGAGTCGTTAAAAAGCAATGGATCATATATAGGTTATGGGTTCGAATACTATCTCAGCTGGGACTCGGGTGTCGACGTAATCAATCCATCATTCATATGTGATGCCTTCAAATACCATATGGCTCTTAGTGGTAAACGCCGATCAAACGGTATTAATTCCGAACCAAACTCTGATCACTTTTATTCGTGAAGAACAGGGGATTATGGGTTGTTGGTATCGCCGATTCAGTCGCTTGAGGATCAGTATTCACATAGGCTAATGGATCTGAAATGTGTAATACAAGTTATTTATTGAGCTCATGCCATTTGCCATGCGTATTTGAATGCATATATAGAATATTAATTGATATTATGTTGATTGCATGTGTATATATTTCTTAATTAAGTATACTCGATACGGACGGATTACATCTATCTGTCCTTCATGAAGAATTGCTAAAATTAGCGCTGAGTAAAAACATGAATGGTTGAATTATGCAATATAAATGAAATAATCTAACGGGCATTATCAGTTTAATGGAGCTGTATAAAAACGATCCAACTACGACTTGTGATGTTTTTGTATACATAATTACCGGTACAGACTTTTAATTATAAGATCCGAACGATCAAATGTTCCACTGTGATTTTGAAATACTATTTTCTTCATCGGCGTTACGAACTCCTGGGCCCAGTATTACCAACGTGGGAGTAGCTCCAACTGGCTGATAGAAGTTGTTTTCACCATGGTTACCTGTGATATTTGTTTTCACCAACTCTCAGATAACTGCTAACTGGACTTGGTAATACCGGTACTCGGCTGAATATTAATTAGATAACTATCAGTTTAATGACATCACTACCCCAAAACTAAATTTCATTAAAAATTACGATATTTATTTCTAATTTTAGAGAAAACTGTAAATAATCATCTCAATTTCAGAAATGATGATGATGATTTTTTTTTTTGTTTTCCAGAGACCATGAGTCATGACGTAGGCATTACCGATTCCGTATTGGAAGATACACAGAATCGAGTAATGTCTACGTCACGACTAAAAAAACCGGTCGGGTCCTGGAGGACAAATAAATTATTTATAATTTTCGAAGTCGAGTTGATGATTTATAATTTTCTCTAGAATTAGGGCAACAGTTGTCGTCATTAGTTGTTATATAATCTAGTTTCAGAGTTGTGATGTACCTTGGAAAGATACCCAAATTACATACCCAAACCCAACCAAGGGTGATATCAGGTTAGAACGCCAGTTATCGCTCAACCCACTAAGAGCCGGTTGTACACCAACTGGTGAACATATATCAAGTTCAAGTACGGAAATATAGCCCACGTTACCAAGAGTGATAATGAGGGGGCTCCTGAAGAGCGTATACCGGAATAAAGTCGACTCGGTTGTGTGACATGGGTTTTAGTGTCAAACCTTACCTGAACCCTAACCACATTCCATTGAAACATTACCGAGAAGTCCATGTCACACGACCGAGTCAACTTTATTCCGGTATACGCTCTTCAGCGCCACCATAATGAGTTGATTCGCAAATTTGTACCCGATTCACTAATCATCAGGTTGTATACGACCAACTCTCAATATGTGTTGGCGAAACCTAACCCAAGTGATGTGAACTTATTATTCGAGTTGCTTTGCAGCTTATTCCTTAATTATTATTCATCATTTGTGAAAGTGTTCTCAAGAGTGAAAAGAGAAAAATAACATCATTAATTAAGAATGAATTATATATAGGATACAAAGCATATATATATATATATATATATATATATATATATATATATATATATATATATATATATATATATATATATATGTGTGTGTATATATGCGGTGCAGCAATATATATGAAGGCGTAGTTGCCCCTTGCGCCAGTCCCGCCACTGGTCTGACCAGCGTCCATCTGTCGCCGGTCAAAGGTCAGAGGCGAAGGTCACGAGCTGGCAAACAACATCGTCGCATACTAATGCGAGTGTAGGTATTGGGAGTTGCCATGGTTACTGGGAAAACATGTGACCACGGTAAAGAGCACGGTATTTATAGAACTGGTCGGGCCGGGCGACTGGTAAGAGACGTCAGAAGAGATCGTCGAAATGGTGGTTCAAATAAGATGAATAGTATCGTGATCTCGGCTTGGTACAGATGAGAGAGAGAGAGAGAGAGAGAGAGAGAGAGAGAGAGAGAGAGAGAGAGAGAGAGAGAGAGAGAGAAAGAGAGAGAGAGAGAGAGAGAGAGAGACAGAGAGAGTGATATAAAATGATATGGATCAACTTTGGTATCATTCGTATACCATCAATGTATCGTATCAATGTATCAATGTGATCGTATGATCAATAATCAATAATGCAAGTATTAGCGAAGACAATTGGTCAGGCTTGGTACATAGATGAGCAAGAGCGAGGTGGAGAAAGAGAGAGAGAAAGAGAGAGAGAGAGAGATAGAGAGAGTGAGTGCGTGAGAGAGAAATGATATAGATCAACTTTGGTATCATTCGAATTACAACAATAATCAATAATGCAAGTAAAGCGAGACAAAAGATACAACTATTCTTTCCGAAGTGGCAATATTTATATACCAAAAGCCCAGTTAAATGGCAAATCAATTGATGGACTGATAATTGATGATAGTTGATCACCAATTAGAATTGAAACTATTTGGAAGATGTATTAGTTCGACTTTCAATATAAACCTCATAGGAAACATAAAAAACAACTTCGCACCATTCATAATTGCGTAATTCAGATGTATGTTTGCACAATTATATGACCGACACTATATTGCACTGATATATTGTATAAATGATAAGCCAGATAATTTATAGATGTATAATATTGCTACCACTTCACGCCCCATATAAAACAAATCACGACTTGTGCAAATCGTTTAAGAACCAGATGCTCCGTATCATGCATTTCACAACTACGTGGCCCGACCTCTCGCATCTAGTACATCCTATTCGTCACCACCCACATGGCTGCGATCACAGTGGTAGATTACTGCGCCTGCGCTCTGCTATACTTGTCTCCACGGAAGGAGAAGGTCGTAAAGCGATTGGAGAACTATAATAACGATGTCAATTACGTAATCTCTGATCATAGTTGAAATATATGGAAGAAGACATTTGATGATCATGAGCAAGAGATAGAAAATATTAGATGAATCAATGAGAAAAAATAGAAAATAATAGAAAGAGAAATTAATAATATTCGAATTGATATATTGCGAAAAATTATGGTCACCGATAGCGCAGTCCTGGTGTTGAAATTCATTGGTTCGAAATAATTAAAATGGGTTGAGAAGATGGCCCTTGTGGTGCCCCGTCCAAACGATCCTACTTTTCATCCATAGCAATAATTGGGGAACACTAATTGTGTATCAAGTTTCGATAGTATTTAATATATATATATATATATATATCTATATATATATATATATATATATATATATATATATATATATATATGTATATATATATATATATATATATATATATATATATATATATATATATATATATATATATATATATATTTATATATATATATCTATATATATATATATATATATATATATATATATATATATATATATATATATATATATATATATATATATATATATATATATATGTATATATATATATATATATATATATATATATATATATATATATATATATATATATATATATATATATATAAATATATATATATATATATATATATATATATATATATATATATATATATATATATATATATATATATATATATATATATATATATATGTATAAGTCAAGATGTGTAGAGTCATCGAATGGACTTCATACCAATATCACAACTTACAACACATACACTAAGTTTGCTCAAAGTTATCTATATAATGAACAGCCCATCAATAGATGATTTCCCCTCTCAAATACCACACGGTTATTCGTGCCTGTCATGCTGGCCGATCTCTGGTGGCTGCGAGTGTAGCTGGTCCAGGAGAAGGATGCTGAGGACAGATCAGATCGAGAGGCAAGCCGATTGAGAAACGTTTGGCTGACGTTTCACCCATCACAACATCAAACCACTCACTGATCCGTGTGATTTATAGGAC